>CM037792.1:51253559-51303559 GCA_021229015.1 Solen grandis | reverse complement strand
AACTTTCTATATCTCATAAACATGGCTAGAACGTGATCTAGCCGCCTGCTGCCTACCCCAGTTCATGGGATGCCCGAAGCAGATGAAAAATAAAATCAGGATTTGATGATGTTGATGATCTCAAAAACCATAATGGATAGGTTTAAAAATGAAGTAGGTGAATGTTGAAATTCAGAAGACCTTTCTAACGGTACCTAGGTTTTTAAAATCGGACATCATATAAGGAAGTTGCATGAAAATAAGAATTTCCAAAAAAACGTTTTTACTTGTGCTTCTGCAGTTGATCCCACATATTATTCTTAAATTTAATTCTGTGACATTAAAGGTATAATGTGATACAATTAATTATTTTAATGCTCTGTGCCCCCTTCAATTCAGCAATAATATTCAATTAAAATATAAGAAAGAAATGTTTTCCAAGAAAGGAACCTTGTATATTTTTTTAGCATGTAAAGAGGAATAGTGATACTTCTTTCTCTTGTAGAACACCAAGTTTGAGTATTATTGTACTCTTCTTAAAGATCGTTCTCAAAAAGCTAGCATTATGAAATTATAACTGAAAACAAAGCCACATATTCCGTTTTGAATGCATTGACCTTAAATTTTAAATTATGCCATATGACGTCACAGATTTCTTCTGCTTTTATAAAAGTTTGCACTCTACAGCTGTCAAATTGGGACAGTTTTTCTTCAATGTTTTGAAGATGATGTATGTCAGAAAAGTAAATGAGTATGATTAGGTTTGACATGGTTTGCAGTGCAGAAAGCCCTTTCTTTTGTTAAGAACAAAAGAAATTTAGTTATACTAGTCTTTGTTCAGTTTCTTCAGCCTAAAAAGGCTATTTTTCCATTTGAGTTATATCCTACTTTTTCAATCTTTTTCATTAATTACCTCATACTGACATATACTACTCAAAATTTGCTAAGGGTCACTTATTGTTCATTGCATATCAGAACACTTGAATTATTTAATATAATGATTAGAAAGGCAACTTGTTATTATTATTATTATTGCCTCAAATAAACCAGCTAAGAGGTATTACAGATGGTGATTCATACCCTTGCTATATTGCTATAGCTCACAAGTAAATGGGATTTCACTAAGTGATCCTTAGCAAATTTTGAGTAGTATATATTGATGTCTGGTACACTGGCATACAGAAAAGACCCAAATCAGACACCCCCTGGAAAGTGCACCCTCAGGTCAGATTCTACACTGTCTGCATAGCCAAGAAAAATCCATTGTTTTATATAGCATTTAATGAGCAGTAAATTGATAATCATCAAGTCGTTTAGTTTCACTCATAAATACTCATGAGGTAATAGGTTGAGAATGTTATTTTTAATTATCTATCAGTGACCTTGACCCAAAAGTGGAAAGAAAACTTTGACCTAATTCAATGTCTTTCATGTTATAAAAGATTAAAACCATGCTGTATATATGGAATCAAGTAGCCAGACAGTCCTACATAAAATAGACAGTTTTCTAATCTATAGTTTATATCTAGTTTGCTATTTTGTGCAGAAATCTACGAGACAGAGAGATACAAGCAGATTTGTTTGAAATGACATCCTCTAGCGAATGAATAAATTTGAAAGTTGCAGTTACTTATATACATTTTAATTTTGAATTTGAACACAGGAGATCAAGGTCACATGAGGTCAAGGTCACATGAGGGCTAGGTCACAGTTCTATAATCAGTGGGAAGGAACTGGCGGCCACAGAAATATTAGTTGCATGATAAAAAAATGAAAAGAACTTATTGAGCTTCATTATTTCTCTCTAAAAAGAGAGTTTGTCCAGTGAATGCAAACCAGAAATCTTTTAGTGATAGCTTCATAAAACCCATATGGTCAGACAATGACAAAATTACATCTTTCTGCCTCTGGCAGGCTCTTTAAGGCGGACAACAACATTGCTTCATCAATCAGGACAGGATTTCAATTGGAAAAAGACCATAAATTATGACATCCACCAAGGCATGTTTTCTCTGTCTTAAATTTGCATAATTATTAACCATAGATTGTTGATTAGAAATGTCAGTCAGGATAAAGATGCATCGAAAATCTGTGAATGACCCAGTTAAACAAGAGTGCCAGTGCTGCCACAATATACGCCGCCACAAAATATAAAGACCAAGATTAATTATTGCTTTTAACATTTCTGTAAGCATAAGCTCATAATGAAGTCTGCGAAACCAATTAATTTAGCTGAACAGAGATAGAACCCCTAAAAAGGCTTCCAATATGAAAGTAGGTCAAATAGCAGTATCAATATGAATCCTTTTTTCTTTCTCCCCATATCTTTTTCAAAAATCACTGTATCAGAAAATCCCTTCTTTATGCACTTTTACCAGTTTAGAAACATGAGTTGTGTTTTCAAGAGACCATGTTTAGAAAGACATAACTATTGCAAATATTGATGAACATCAAAACCCCTATGACATTCCAAAAGGAATTAAAAAAAAAAAGGGACAAAATCTTGTAAAAATCAATGAACCGGAAAATCACCACTTCATGCACATTTACCAATTATAGTAATGACATTGACCAAGTTTTGAAAAGATTCATTCAGAAATGTAGGAGGAGTTGCGTTCACAAGGCTGCAATATCATTCAGCAACAGAGACTGTCAAGGGACACAAATCTTGTAAAAATCAATGAACCGGAAAATCACCACTTCATGCACATTTACCAATTATAGTAATGACATTGACCAAGTTTTAAAAGATTCATTCAGAAATGTAGGAGGAGTTGCGTTCACAAGGCTGCAATATCAAACAGCTACAGAGACTAAGTTTCAAGGGACACAAATCTTGTAAAAATCAATGAACCGGTAAATCACCACTACATGCACATCTACCAATTATAGTAATGACATTGACCAAGTTTTGAAAAGATTCATTCAGAAATGTAGGAGGAGTTGCGTTCACAAGGCTGCAATATCATTCAGCTACAGAGACTAAGTTTCAAAGGGACACAAATCTTGTAAAAATCAATGAACCGTAAAATCCCACTTCATGCATTTACCCATTATAGTTATGACATTGACCAATTTATAAAAAGATTCATTCAGAAATGTAGGAGAAGTTGCGTTCACAAGGTTGCAATATCATTCAGCTACAGAGACTTTCAAGGGACACAAATCTTGTAAAAATCAATGAACCGGAAAATCGCCACTTCATGCACATCTACCCATTATAGTTATGACATTGACCAAGTTTTGAAAAGATTCATTCAGAAATGTAGGAGGAGTTGCGTTCACAAGGCTGCAATATCATTCAGCTACAGAGACTAAGTTTCAAAGGGACACAAATCTTGTAAAAATCAATGAACCGTAAAATCGCCACTTCATGCTTATTTACCCATTATAGTTATGACATTGACCAATTTATAAAAAGATTCATTCAGAAATGTAGGAGGAGTTGCGTTCACAAGGCTACAATATCATTCAGCTACAGAGACTAAGTTTCGAAGGGACACAAATCTTGTAAAAATCAATGAACCGGAAAATCGCCACTTCATGCACATCTACCAATTATAGTAATGACATTGACCAAGTTTTGAAAAGATTCATTCAGAAATGTAGGAGGAGTTGCGTTCACAAGGCTGCAATATCATTCAGCTACAGAGACTAAGTTTCAAAGGGACACAAATCTTGTAAAAATCAATAACCGATTGCGTTCACAAGGCTCAATATCATTCAGCTACAGAGACTAAGTTTCAAGGGACACAAATCTTGTAAAAATCAATGAACCGGAAAATCGCCACTTCATGCACATCTACCCATTATAGTTATGACATTGACCAAGTTTTGAAAAGATTCATTCAGAAATGTAGGAGGAGTTGCGTTCACAAGGCTGCAATATCATTCAGCTCCAGAGACTAAGTTTCAAAGGGACACAAATCTTGTAAAAATCAATGAACCGGAAAATCGCCACTTCATGCACATCTACCCATTATAGTAATGACATTTACCAAGTTTTGAAAAGATTAATTCAGAAATGTAGGAGGAGTTGCGTTCACAAGATATGGGCATACGGACGGACGGACAGACGGAGAAGATGACAGCCTAATTTAATTTCCAAAGTATTGCTTAAATAATGAATGAATAGTGGGAAAATGTTTAAACTTGTATGTTGCTTCAAAATAAGCCATTTTAGGTGATAGCTCATGTACGTATCTGTAGCAGACAATCAACAAATCTCCAGTATTGTCAGTTTTATATTAAAGCAGTCAAACTTCAAAAAAGAGTTCATTTTCTATGCTTAGCACTCCATTTTCTTTAATTTTAACATCCTGCCAGCATTGGTTTTATCCTTTGACAGAAGTAGAGATGTTTCATGATGCCACCCTGAACACTCAGTCCCCTGATGGGCTTATATCACCAGTCCTGGAAGTTGGAACTATACCCTGCCAACTACTCTATAAATAGGTTGAGCACCGAACAGGGAGCTTCCAGTGCCTTTTTTAGCACAACTTGGGTATGCCGTGGGCAGAGATGTTGAACATATTGTAGCTATTAAAAAGAAAAGAACAGGTATTTCACTAGTGTGAGACATTATTAAAACCCTGAAAGGCATTTATTTGAAGGTGTGTGGTATATAAAAAGAATGTTAATATAGATGGAATCACACAAGACTAAATAATGTATATGCATTTGTAGGTCTGTGGAAAAAATTGGTTTGATGTTCTCCAAACATTACACATAAAATCAAAGTAAATAAACCATTTAGTAGACAAGATGTGCTTCCTATGAATTTTTGAGGTGCTTTTGTTTTATTCATTTATTAATTAATTTATCAATTAATATTTACGCAAGTCACACCCGATGGAACTGTTTGAAGTATAATGTTTATGAATAAGGATTTCAGTCACAATAGGTATACAAAGTGGTGAAGAAATATTTTTTCATTTTTTTATTTGTTTGTGTTTATAATATCTTGTTTTGGAGTTTTAATGTTGCTGTAGCAGTATTTTCAGTTAGATAGTGACAACCAACTAATGAAAGGTGAGGAAGAAAAGGAGATGTTCACAGAGTACATAGAACCTTTGACCTACTGCAAGCCAGCTGGAAGGCTTCTTCAATGGTCCCACTGGGCTCAATTAACTCAATAGGCTTCAGGGAGTGACTGACAATGCACTAAGGAGTCAAATATTCTTCAATAATGAAAAGGCTTTAGGAAGTCACGATGCACTCAATTCAGGGAGTAACAATATGTTTAAAAGGGTTTCAATTATATAATAGGCTTTAGGGTCAGTCACAATGCACAATATGCTTCAATAGCCTTCAAAAAATAATATGCTTTAGGGAGTCACAATGTGCTTCAATAGGCTTCAATAAATAATAGGCTTTAGGGAGTCACAATGTGCTTCAATAGGCTTCAATAAATAATAGGCTTTAGGGAGTCACAATGTGCTTCAATAGGCTTCAATAAATAATAGGCTTTAGGGAGTCACAATGTGCTTCAATAGGCTTCAATAAATAATAGGCTTTAGGAGTCACAATGTGCTTTAATAGGCTTCAATAAATAATAGGCTTTAGGGAGTCACAATGTGCTTCAATAGGCTTCAATAAATAAAAGGTTTTAAGGAGTCATTGAATGCACTTCAGGGTGTCAAAATGCACTTCAGGGAGTTACAATGTGCTTCAAGGCATCATGATAGGCTTCAAAGAGTATCAGCTGGCCCCACTCACTCAGTGGTCTTCAGTGAAGTCACAAGTTTTATAGGGAGTTACAATGGGCTTCAGGGAGTCAAAGGGCTTCAGTAAGTGACAATGGCTTGGGCTTCAGTAAGTGACAATGCGCTTGGGCTTCAGAAGTGACATCTTGGGCTTCAGTAAGTGACAATGGGCTTGGGCTTCAGTAAGTGACAATGCGCTTGGGCTTCAGTAAGTGACAATGCGCTTGGGCTTCAGCAAGTGACAATGCGCTTGGGCTTCAGTAAGTGACAATGGCTTGGGCTTCAGTAAGTGACAATGCGCTTGGGCTTCAGCAAGTGACAATGTGCTTGGGCTTCAGTAAGTGACAATGGGCTTGGGCTTCAGTAAGTGACAATGCGCTTGGGCTTCAGTAAGTGACAATGGGCTTGGGCTTCAGTAAGTGACAATGGCTTGGGCTTTGTCAAGCTTGGGACAGTGACAATGCGCTTGGGCTTCAGCAAGTGACAATGCTCTTGGGCTTCAGTAAGTGACAATGGGCTTGGGCTTCAGTAAGTGACAATGGGCTTGGGCTTCAGTAAGTGACAATGCGCTTGGGCTTCAGTAAGTCACAATGTGCTTGGGCTTCAGTAAGTCACAATGCGCTTCTGTGTAAAGGAAAATATTGTCAAGTCTTGGGAACAGGGAACTTATACTCTATTTCAGCTGTACAGCATTTCCTGTCTAGTCATGGTATCAGGGTCTGGATCTGATCTCCCTGTCAGTAAGTTCCTCCAGATAGTGCCATGCAGTACAACGCCTGTCACCCACTCTGCAGTTCACCCGTCACTTTCCATGGGCTGATACATGCATCAATAGGTGGATCACCTGTTTGGTAGGCCTGCCGGTAATCAGGGCAATGTTTACATGACCTGTACAGGCATGTATCAAGACAGGAACACATCAGGATCAATTAGAGGATCAACTGGCAAACAATTAGCATAATAGACTCCCTCATACCCTCTCAGCAGGGACTAATATTATCATCCTCTCTAACAAATACATTCTGGTTGGCTATCTCGTTATCAGCTGAGCTTGGCTTTGTATTTCATAATTATGGAAGCATCTGAAAGAACTAGATATATTGTGAAGTTGGTAATATTTTGGATGTTTGTCTTAAGGACTAATGATTGAATGAAGTTGTTGATACAGAGTAATATTGTGGTTTTGTGGATATGTGAAAATTTTGTAAGTCTAAATTGATTACTTTCATTTTGGAGTTAGCCACCATTTCCCTCACAGTAGTTGCTCCTTTTAATATGAAAAAATATATAAGACAAATACATGAGACAAAAATGTTTCTAGGTTAATTTAGGAATTGATTTGATCGTGAAAACCTGGAATTCAATTTATAGCGCAGTTTATTTTCAGTATTTGGAACTCCTCTGACTACCATTTTTACACCACCATGTACATGTGTAGACAAAATCTATTAAACAAGTATAGACCACCACGTCAGATTACTGTGCTAAGATTCTATAACTCTCCCAGACTATATAATACTTAAGTCTGGCCTTTTCCCTTGTTAAAAATAGATAGCATAAAGATAACTAATACAACATGTCACGTTGAAGGTATATTATAATATCATTTTAGACATGCTATAAGAATTTTATTTACAGGTTTAACATTTTACATTTATCAAATAGGATACAAACATGTAATACAAAATAGGATTAACTAAAAACAGGAGAGTTATAACTAAAAACAGGAGAGTTATAGAGACCTACTTCTCAATTGTTTACAGTTTAATGGCAATTATTGGAAGAAAAAGCTAATAAAAAATAAATCTTTCTTTTTCACCCAGTGTATTATATACACATCTCCTGCAACAGTGAATATCTATCTCAGTTTTGTTACCAGAATCCTCTAAGAAAATGTCAGGCAGTGTAATTGGAAGAGACAGAAACTGCACTTTATGTAAATCAGGGGAGAAAAACTATGTGTTGTTCAGTGTCTGCTGTATTTCTAATAATCTCTCTCCTTAAAAGAAAAATAACATTCATACCTTATTTACATACATCACAATTATAAAGCATAAACAAATATAATTATGGCATTCCACAGAGGATTCTGGGAGCAATGAATGCTGTTTTAATATTTTTCCTCAACATTCCATAACAGTTACTTTGTTTGCTTATTGGGTTTTACATCTTTTTTTAAGTCATAGGACTTGTAAAGAGTATGTCTGGGTACTTTGTTAAAACTATTACATCAGTTAGACCATATTTGTTTTATCATTCTCATGATTGTTAACAATTCAAATCATTTGGTTTCATTGAATTGGCAAACTATTCTGATGTGTTCATCATAATAATTATGTCATTATCAAGGATTAATGATTCAAATCTTTTCCTTGTTAGCCTTCACGGTTGGATGTCTTTATGCAGACATGTACCTGAAATGGCAATTGCCTGATATTCTTCTACAAAATGATGAAGGCTGTTAAATGAGATTATATGGTAGAAGGAAAAAGTGAAGTTCCTCCCACTTATCCAAATAACTATGTTTGTAAATACTCATCAAAGGGGTATCATGTGTCAATATATTTTCAAACCTGGCTTATTATAACTTTAGAAAACAAGTAACTGGTGTTGCACACAAGACATGAGTCCCCTATGGGTGAGGTGCATAATTTTTCCGTTACCATAGCAACCAGAATTTTGGTCCAAGAGAAAATAAAAAACAAAGTGACGTGCAGAATCTCCATACTGCAATCTATTCATATACCAGGTTTCATAATATTATCTTAAAAATGTTTTTTTATTATCGCGGGATCCAGATTTCCTGATGGACTGACAGACGGAGGGCAAACCTAATAGTCTCTCCGGTGTAATCACCGGTAGGGGACTAAAAAGACTTTAAACAACCTTAAAAAGGGGATGTTCTTGTACAGAAATTGTCGACAGACAGACAGACTCATGAACGACAGACGACAATTACAGACAGCTTATCATTTTTGTCTGCTCAATAATTTTAGGGTTTTTGCAACCATGCACAAAAGAAAAGCAGTATATTTTCATATGTAGTTATTACACGGTCTTATAATACAACTGGATATGAAAACATTCACAATTTCATGACTTGTATGAACATGTTATAATCATTAACAAGAAAAAATCATGTCATTTTTATAAAGAGAAAATTCTACCAATCTTATTGAGAAAATTTAATACAACTGAACACAAAGTATTTTTATTTTGCAGAAAAAAAATCTGAAAAGACAGGAGAAAAACACAAAAGGCTATTCCAAGAATCAACAAATAATAATGATATAACTGCCAAAATATTCAGTGCACCACTGGAATGTCAAATTATTTGATTCTGAAAAGATGACACAAAGAAATAGACTCCATCATCCAATGTAATTGTGACTTACATACTTCTGTGACCACAGGGTGAATGTTGGATTTTATTGCTGTGGATCTTTATGACTCAGGAATTATTTGATGATATTTATTGCATATTCCTAAGTTTGGAATGGGGACATGTAAAGTATAGCTATCACTTGTGTACTGGAGATGATGTTTTAATCAACAACACAGAATTGAAGGGTGAAAGTACAGTAGATGACACTAGTGAAACAGAAACAGCAAAAGACTCATTATAGCCTGCACTGAACACAAGGGTTTAATAGTAATATAACAGCATTGTCCAATTGATATAAATCAGTGTTTTTCAATGGATTATCAATGAATTGCCAAGAAAATATATGACACACAATGTCAGATGTTAGAAAAAGGGGTCAGTGTAAGTGACTTAATGCAGGTAAAACTTATCCTACTTTCAACTGTTAGAATTTAAAGACACAGTGATTTCCTGAATGTATGGTTTGGTTTTCAAATTGTGCAAACAACTTAGGCAAACAATCTTAAGATTAAAGCAGCAGCAGCTGAGACCAGCAGAATGTATGACAAAAAGTGTGATCAATTTTAATTCAGCAGTTGTGTTAGAAACCATAACCCCTACCAGAATTGCAAGAGACAACTAAATACAATTTGATGGTGATCATGACATTCTGGGAAAGCTTCCAGGTTTCAGAGGGTAAATCTATTGAGACTATCTGCTAATCTGGTCAACCAGTCTCACATGCATGATGCCTTTTATGACCTAACACTGTATTGTGTAGACTTGAATAGACCTCTCACTGAATCTTTTTCTTGCATTGAATTATTTCAAATTGACCCAGACATTTTACCACTTTGACCTTCCATTACACTGAATGAGCAAATAAATTTTTAGTTCCATTTGATTCCAAATATGAGAAGCAAAATGAAATGAATTAGATTTTGGAGATAAAGGATCAAGTTTTGGCTCTTGAATTACCAAATGTAAAAGATAATAATTTTCTTTCCAGAATATCAATTTGCTTGCATGACAATATCCAAAACTATTTTCATTCAAGGTGTTAATAATCTCTTTGAAAACAAAATACATGTTTTAGCCAAACATTTATTCTCTCAAGGCCAGAGCTTCATTATTGAAAGGTGTTATTTTGAGAGCAGACCTATTGGATAACATGTGATCATGTTTGACTTTCTGTGGTCCCGGAAAAAAAGGCCTGATGAGACAGCAGAGTGCAGCAACCCGCTGCAAAGTAACTTTGAGTCATACACATATGGATTTGACAACTTCCCGGACAATTTTGCGGATCCATCCACAGACATAGGACATCGGTAAGTAGGTCACACTGACACAGTCAGCCCCTATCTCATGGGACAGTAGGAAAAAAAATGCATGTTTTTATGTTTTTATATTAAGTCAAGGAGTCCAGATGTAGCACACATGACTGAAGGTCTGAAAGTTAGCATGTCAAAATTATATTGAACCCCATCAGGAGCATTTAGAATCATGGGCTCAATAAGTACTGGTCCAACCCAGGAACCATTTAAAAGCTGAAGAGCTGTGTGTATAACTTGTGAGAACCCATTTCCCAATGAATGTCAGTATAAATAAAGTCTAAATGTATTATCTTTTAAAGATTCACCCATCTGTCATAATCGATTCAAATAAATGTTTATTAGTGTGTCTACCAGCGCTGTTTTTTTTCCCCCAAATATGACTGTGCACTCCTCTTTTATAAATGCTGGATAGTCTAATAAATAAAGCTGTTACTATTTTTAGTGTTAACATAATAAACTTAACCCTTTCCCTCATAGAGGATACCATGAAAAGACCTATGCGAACAGCATAAAACCAGATCAGCCTGCGAGTAACTCGCAGGCTGATCAGGTTTTATGCTGTTCGCTGCTCCTCAGTGGTCTGGAAATGAGGATTTTACAATTAAATTTGGTAAGGTTTGAGTTTGGCTTTCTGCAGATCAGGCTTTGTGTGATACCTATTGAGGGCGTCAAAATGAGTATTTATGAGGGAAAGGGTTAACATAAGGTATTGAGCCCAGCCACATGTGGAAAGTTTCAATCCCCTAGCTTTAGTTCTTACTGAGATAGGAATAGGATGTTTCTTTTGAATGAACAGTAAAGAAAAATCTAAGTAGAAAGGGACATAACTGTGCAAAAATGAATTCAAGAGTTCCATGGCCTTTTGAACAAGTAATAATTGTAATAGTGAACTGTTATTAAGTCTCCCATTTTAATGAAGTTTCTCCTTAGACAATCATACACAAATGGTTTTTGAGAAATAAGGTCATAAGTAAAATTGAGGGGGTCGGGCCTGACCTCTGAGGGACCCATATGAACATCAAAAAAGTACCATTCAATCCATCTGATCATGAGGAACGAGAATATATATGGTTTATGGGTGGGGATCTCAATGTTTTTTTAAATAAAGGTCAGAAGTAAAACTGACAGGGTGGGGCCAGACCCCTTTGAGACCCCCAGGGACACTAAAGAAGTACCATTCAATCCGTCTCATCATGAGGAACAAGAATATATATGATTTATGGGTGGGGATCTCAATGGTTTTTTAAATAAAGCTTAGAAGTAAAACTGACAGGGTGGGGCCAGACCCCTTTGTGACCTCCAGGGAACACTAAAGAACTACCATTCAATCTGTCTATTTTGAGGAACAAGAATATATATGATTCACGGATGGGGTCCATCTCGATCAACAGTTTTTGAGATATAAGATCTTAAGTAAAATTTAGGGGTAGGGGCCTGACCCCAGGGTGACTTTAGGGGACACCAAAGAAGTACCATTGAATCTGTCTCATCATGAGGAACAAGAATATATATGGTTTAAGGGTGGGGATCTGAACAGTTTTTGAGATATAAGGTCATAAGTAAAATTGAGGGGGTGGGGCCTGACCCCCAGGGACCCAACATTTACAAAAGTCAGGGGGCACACTACTCAATGAGAACTATAAGTGTGTGAAGTTTTGTAAAGATAGCTTGATGGCCCATACTAAGTTGCCGGCAGAAGAAAGAATAATAATAAGAAGAAGAAGAAACGGAATAAAAACAATAAGTCTTAAAACTTTGTTTGGGAGACTTAAATATTTTCCAACTTTGAAAGAAAGTGATCAGTATTCCAACCTTGAAGTGATTATGTTCGACAGTTTCTGAGAAATTGACTTTAATTAATACAGAAAAGACTAAGTCAAAAAAGGAGTATAACTGTGCCAAAATAAAAATTAAGGTTACCTGTCCTTTAAAAAAAGGGCACCCCTGATAGTGACCATGTATTCCATGTTTGACAGTTTTTGAAAATTAAAAATTCCAATTTAAAAAAATTAACCAGTTCAGAAAATTCTAAGTCGCAAAAATGGCCATAACTGTGCCAAAATGACTTTAGGGGTTACTGTAAAAGCTCATGTATAGTGAGCATTTCTATGACTGCTATTTTGATTTCAGAAAAGGGGTGTGCACAATACACAAGAATTCAGTTTTTGTTTTCATTATTTTCTGAAACTTTTCTCCATCCACTTAGAAGCCATATTGGTCTATGGGTATATTTCATACTTTAAATTGGTATTAAAGCCTTATTGTATATACTTGCCAGAAAATTATTGTCTGTTTGTAATTTCTATCATATAATTGGAAAATATCATATAATTGGAAAATGAATGCTTACAAAATCACTGTTCTTAATTATATTCATATTTTTGTTTATATCATTGCCATTCACCTAGAACTCATACATTACTGTAGATACTTTATAATTAAAAGACAACATATATACAGCCAAATGTTAACTTCGTCATTACTGGGACAAACCATGATTGCCATTATGTTATTGTTATTAGTACATTCAGACAATATTCAAGCTAATTAGTTTTATTTTGGATAGAACTTTGATTAATGATAATTGTGTACCTCAAATACCAATTGAGAAGGGACTTGCAACAAACAAACATAAAGGTGTTAACCTTTAAAGACTCATACTATTGGCTAAAATAGACATCAAGGTAACAATGCAAATTGAATGTGAATACCAGAGGTATGAATAATAATTGTCGCATAACTTACTTGCAGAAGCTGCGAGTAGAACTTTTGTTACCTATAGTTCAATCAAGCATCTGCAAAGCAGCCAAGGCTAACAAAATGGCAACCTCCTCAAAGCACTTAGAATAAATGTGAATTTCAGAAGGGAAATAGATTTTCTCCAAGGTTTTAAACCTCATACTCGGGGTGTTCACTATACATGATTGTGCACTATACATGAGCATTATTGATACCTGCTTTTTTTTTTTTTTAACCCTTTCCCTCATAGAGGAAACCATGAAAAGACCTATGCAAACAACATAAAACAAGATCAGCCTGCGAGTAACTCGCAGGCTGATCAGGTTTTATGCTGTTCGCTGCTCCTCAGTGGTCTGGAAATGAGGATTTTGTAATTAAAATTGGTAAGGGTTAACTGTGGTTTTCTGCAGATAAGGCTTTATGTGGTACCTATTGAGTGCGTCAAAATGAGTCTATATGAGGGAAAGGGTTAAATGGGTTCCTATTCTAATAGTGAACAAGTTATTCGAGTTTGATGTGAATTATAACGGCTGACAGTTTTTGAGAAATTGACCTTAACAAAAAGCTTCACCAGCCAAGAAAATTCTAAGTCAAAAAGGGCCATAACTGTGCCAAAATGATTTTTAGAGATACCTGCCCTTTTGAAATGGGTCCTTTTTTTGATAGTGAACTAGTATACCAAATTTGAAATGAATAATATTTGATGGTTATAGGGAAATGGATCTGAACAAAAACCTTACCCTACACCTATGAGAGGGTCATGACAATAGCTTTTCTTTTTAAAAAGTGGAGAAAAAAAATATATAGGATAATTTGTGACCTGTTTTGCATTTGCAGGAATATATTAATGATCATCTTTCACAATACACAATACCAACAAGCATGCAATAATCTTAAATGTGCACTTAAGCATTATAAATACTGAAAAGACTGCTACAGGGTTAAATATATTTATACATTCAACAGCTTTCTTTTCCAACTGATAATGTATCATCAAAGACACTTTTAATCTGTATTGGTAAAGTGAGAATGATCAAACTTCTTACTTTAATACTATTGGTAACTGTGTATCCGGAAAATAATTGAGGCACGGATAGCTTTCAGTTTGTCAAAATGTTTGACGGGACGAATTTCAAAACAATATTTTGCCATATACGATACCTTAATTTATTTTTTCAAATAAGTTACCCTGAAAATTAGGATGTGCCTTATACGTAGCTGCGCCTAATCTGACTGTGTATACGGTATTTGAGTAATCAAGCAGCATTATTGTAATCAACTAAGTATCTACGATGCAATTATGACACTGTGAGCACCTCCTGAATATCACTTAATTTTAAGAGTCCCTCAATCATTATATCAGAGATAGAAAATCATTTACCTTAATTGTTGTATCAAATGCCGTATGGGTTATAATAATCTGCCAAGACAAAAGTAACTGAGTCTCCTAGATTTTAATTTAGTTTTGTTGCCAATCATTTGAAAGAATTTTAAGGATATGTCCATTTTTAATTGAGTAAGTACTCAAACACAAAGCCCGTTTCCCTCCGTGTCATCCTCCTCTAATTCATGGACATCACTCATGATTACTGGATGTTTTTTTTTGTCATTTCTCTGAAAGAAATTCATATTACCTAAATTACCCCAATATAATTTAATATGAAACAACCAAACGGAATTACCATAAAAACACTCTCAATTCTGATTTTCAAACAAAAATCTTTCTTTTTCTGATGATCATGTCATCAGTTCATAAAGGTTGTTCAGCATCCAATCAGTAGTCCAAACACAACTAACGTCAAATCGTAGAGCAATACCACAGCTTGACTGGTGTCAGGAACTATTCACCGATACAGATTTGTGAAACCATCCCATTATAGGGCCCCAAGCTGGATCCATAGCGCCACAAAAAATTCCATCTGTCGCTTGGATTAATGGCACAATTACTTGATGATGATACTACCATATAGAAGAACTTAATAGAAAACACTGGGAAAATGTTCATGAGAAAATATAAGACGCCTGCTATGGGAGAAAATCACCAGGGAAGTGTCATCAATGAAAAATCAAATGCTTTAATTCTTCTCCTACTTTCTTGACTGATAGTTACAATTGAACTATAAAAAGGAAGAACAAATTTCTAGACCTGATTTAGAAGCGATATTTATGTAACGAAAAAATAAAAATTGGTGACATTTTTACCAGTGAATCAGTTATTCTCAGTCAACAGATGGTCAGGAAGGGGACAGTTTAATTGGGAAAGGGGGTTGATGTTTTTGGTGTGTTTTTTTCTGGAAGGGGGGAGGGGGGGACAACTATCAACCTTAAGGAAAATTGCTAAAAGGCCATCTAAAAGTAACATTTCAATCATATTTTAAAATTTTAAATCTGAATATACATATGGATTATCTGAATTTCTAACAATCATTTACTGAATATCATCCTTATTGATATCTGATATCAATATTTATACAAATTGTATCAAATTTTGGCAAACACAAAACAATATTTGTCTGGAAATTGCAAATATTTTTTTTTTTTGAAGGGAGACAACTGTCCTGTTATCCTGTTGGGATTCTGTTTAAACTCAAACTTGTCTGGGATATTTCCAATGTATTTACATCAAAGTTTTTAGCTAAAATCTGCCAAAGCCTATATTTCTGAAGGAGAAATGATGAAACTTCCTAGAAATTAAATTAGCTCAAAGATATATATCGCCCGATACATGCTATTGCCATTTTTAGTTTCATTTTGATACAATGAGGATATTACCTGATATCAATAAAGATGCATCATAACATATTAGGAGAAACTCAGACAAAGGCAGACGATGATACCATTGATAGAGAATAACCTGCTTCATGCATATCATATGCCCATCAATTCAGATTGTAACAGAAACAAAAATGTTCTTACATCAATATAATAAAGTCTTTTTCATCTACAGAAATTTAATACAATTTTAACCCTAGTCATCAGTTGTGGCTTGGTCCAGGGTACATACATGGCTGTTGACCTGAAGGTTGTGGGTAAGACCCCTGCTGGGGACATGCAATCTTTTAATATTCCCTTTCCATCTGTCTCTCTAACATACATTATGTTAAAGTCAGAGATCAACCATTTATAAGTTAAAGGGAGTTTACTCTTGCAGTTCAGAATGACTTTTCCCCTTACCTCCCCTCACATATAGCTGGTGTTATATTTAATATTTCCTGACTGGACTTAAAAACTTTATTTTAGCTTTCAGTCAAATCCTTTGCTAAAACTGTGTATTACATACTTTATATATGAAATACAATGGAAATAATATATACTTAAACAAATACAATAACCCTCAGATACAGTGTGTTTTTCAATGTCAAATATAGAATACCAATGTGAAGTCAAATGTGGTAGTGAGGTGTGTGATTTCAAAAAATTATATACACAGAAATTATTTGAGAGATGAGAAATACTACGAAGACATTGTCAATTGCAACACAAGTAACATTTTTTTTTGAGGGGGTGGGGGGGATTTAACATAGCAAGATAAGCTTATTCTCCCATTTTCAGCATACAAAGATAGGGATTTCCTTCATGGAAGAAAAGTCTATCTTCCATGTCACATGATCAGCTTTCTTCCATGTCACGTAAATAAACAATGATGACTGTAAGTTATACATTTTATCAAGATACAAAACTAACTTGTTGTAATTCATGTGAATAGATATGTTTGAAAATATTATATAAATCTAGTTAGTTATCCTTTTATTATCATTTATTACCACGAATGTGAAATAAGGCTTAATATTTGGGGGAAATATTACGTACCGTCAAGGACTGGTATTTTTTAACTAAGGTATTTTAAGCAAATGGTAATTCCATGTTGAACGAACATCAGAATTTAGGTACATACTTGCGTGTAAACTTTAAAATGCCGATTTCTTTCATGTTGTTATTGTGTTAATTTATGCGGCAAGAAAAAAAGTGCAAAACATTTTTTAAAAAAATGAAAGTGCGATATGTTTATTAAATCGAGGCTGACGGTCTGCGGCAAGTAAAAATCGTTCATGGGAGAAAAAAAATCCATCATTCGTAAATTCATGAAGGATTGGGATATCTCACCCTCGGGATCAGAGCCTCGTCCCTGCCTGAAATTTCTGACCCTCAGGTAAAATATCCCTATCCTACATGAATACTCATGGTGGATTCTTATAATCTCTGCTTAGCTAAAGTATCAGGATTTTATCTTTACTAACACTGATAAAACCAGTGCTATCACTGAATATGATTAATACACCTGCTTCAGTGATACTGAACTTTAAGGTAAATGGCATAACAATTAAAGACAGACATATAGCCAAGGGTAAACTTAAGGTCTCCTTTAATACCAATCACCCCCAAGAAAGGGACTAATTCCACATAGGAAAGTGACTGAGTCAGACCAGATGTAATAAGGTTGGTATCATGCCTCGCAGCCTCTTTCTGGGGGCTGTCAGAAACAAAGGGCTCATTAGCAAACACCGTGAGTACTGATGTAACAAGCAGGAGACCCCACCCCTGGACTAGTGAGAGCCTATATCTACCTGCTCCTGTCAGCAGGTAAACACCTGCATGTTTCTGGTACGATTGCTACTACTGACTTATAGTCACTTCCTGATGCGTTGCAGACAGCGGAGTTTACTTTTATGTTAACAGAGGGTCGGAAAGTTCTCTTGATACAATACACTTAATTTAATTTTTTTCACAAAAAATGTTTTTGTAAAATGAGATAGTGCAATGAAAGGGATATACACTAGAATGGAAAAGCAAAGTCGGAGTTAAAAAAACTAAGTCATAAATAATAGAATTGATCTAAAGTGTTCACTCTGTTATTCAAAATGATTTTCAAGGAGTAATTCAGAGGAAAATAAGCTTAGAACGCATTAATGTGTTCTCTAATGGAAAAAATAAACAGACAAGGTATGTTTTACTAATCACTGCATATAAAATATTGAGAGTTTGTCCTATTTGTATAATGTCCAATATGGTATTGATGTGGTCCTTGTCTTAAATACAGGCCAGTTTAATTGATAGCTTGTATTTCCATCCTTGTCTGAAGGAGATTGTATAATTTCACAGTCAGCCCTCAGTTTATGTAAATTGAAACAGGCTACAAGCTGAAGAAAATGAGTTATACATATTACTGCATTAAAAACTTGTATCATTAAATCAAATTACTGGATTTTCTTCAGACACAATGATGACAGTGTAATTAATGAAATCATCACACCATTATATTTTTTATCAATTAATTAATAATTACCACATTTTTATTTTGAATTACTTCATAGCTTTGACAAATAAATCATATGTTACAAAATCAGTATTTAGATTTCTTTTTCTGTTAAGTTACTTGAAGTTACATGAAAGAGCGAACTAATAATTTTATGCAACCTCTCAGAAAAGAAAAATAAATTCACAACTGAAATATTTTTACAAAAAAGGGAAAAGAAGAATTCTTGAAAATCATTCTTAATCATTGTCAGAGCCATTATTTTCAAAAGATAAAATTGAAATTCATATTTTCTATGTCAAAGGGCCATAATTCTGTCAAAACATACAAAGGGGAATAATTAATAATTGATCTGTACCTCATCTTAGTAATAATACCTAGTCAGTCCTAAATACTGTAATTCAGCTCAATTAAATCTGCAAGTTCTCATGGATAGGTGGGTTTGTGTCCCAGCAGGTTCACAGATCTTTCACATGAGGAAGCTTTCCTGGAACTGGCTTGTGGATGATTACTGGTTCTACCTATGTATGTGTCTGTGATTTAGGTTTTTCTTGTTGGAACTTTTCAATAAGTTAATATATTGAATTTCAGTCAAATTTGTATATCATAAACCAGTTATATCATTACTGAAATTCAAAGTTGAGTTACCAAAGTTTTACATTTTATTTTCTTCTTATAAAACTGAGGAGTGGGATCTCAAACTACTGATAGCATTATTATTAATTTATTTATTAATTTATTAATTAATTTATTATTAATTATTAATTTAGACATGCTGCCTTTTTTCCATACAGTTTTAGGTTCATATGGTTCTTTGTTTACAGTATAGTAAATCCATCTGTATATCCTGACAACTGTTCCAGTAGAGGAGCCTGTCTTACGAATGTAATTATTCATATAAAATTAATTGTTATATGGAAATAAATATTCTTTAAGTAGGTATAACAACAATCTCAAGGAGTTGAAGACAGAATTCACTATAAAATAAAATGTTGCATTACAAGCATATATTAGACTACACTGTCTGAGAGTGAGAAGCATGTTTTTACAGAGGATTACTTGTCCTTGATAATATCAATTAATAAACTATGTGTTCCATGCAATTACTTAACCCTTTCCCTCATAGAGGAAACCAAAGACCTATGCGAACAGCATAAAACCAGATCAGCTGCTTATGCTGTTCGCTGCTCCTCAGTGGTCTGGAAATGAGGATTTTGTAATTAAATTTGGTAAGGTTTAACTGTGGTTTTCTGCAGATCAGGCTTTATGTGATACCTATTGAGTGCGTCAAAATGAGTCTATATGAGGGAAAGGGTTATAACCCTTTACCTCACAGACTCATTTTGATGCATTAGGCTAACAGAGCAGACCGGGCAGCTCCTTTAAGGACTTGTCTGATCAGGGTCTCATCTGTTTTCTCATAATATTGTAGCTTAGATTCTACACAACAAAGAAATATCTATTGTTCCATATACAAGTTCAGTCAATACTCATCAAGTCATAAATCCATACATCGATATTCATGAGGAAAAGTTCAGTTAGTTTGATATCATATTATGTGTGCACAACATGTGCAGATAATTCTACCAATGCCAAATATCTTCTTTGGAGATATTTCTTATCTAAAGTCCCTACACCTGTCATACATATGCAGCCTATTCTAGATATACAATCACTTGTGACAGCCAGTGTACCTAGTGTTAATTCAGAGAGGAGATATTCAGGTAGATTGTAACAGTCCAAATAACTAATGATTTCTTCAGCATCTTTGAAGAGGAGGTCTAAATACACAGAGATTTATGTACATACATATATAATACACTGTCATGATATGCAGGAAAAATATATGAGAACAAGTAACTGGTGTTGTATGCAACACATAAAGTCCCCTACCGGCTCCACCTTGACTCAATATGGTAATCAATCCCATTTTTTGCCTTATTTTCACTATTTCCGTTACCATAACAACCACAATTTTAGTTGAAGAACAAAAATAAAATGATGTGCATAATCTACACATTGCCATCTAGTCATATAGCAAGTTTCATCAAGTTAGCTTGCTTAGTTATCGCGGGATCCCATTTTTGCCATATTTTCACTATTTCCGTTACCATAGCAACCACAATTTTAGTCGAAGAACAAAAATAAAATGATGTGCATAATCTACACATTGCCATCTAGTCATATAGCAAGTTTCATCAAGTTAGCTTGCTTAGTTATCGCGGGATCCCATTTTTTGCCATATTTTCACTATTTCCGTTACCATAGCAACCACAATTTTAGTCGAAGAACAAAAATAAAATGATGTGCATAATCTACACATTGCCATCTAGTCATATAGCAAGTTTCATCAAGTTAGCTTGCTTAGTTATCGCGGGATCCCATTTTTTGCCATATTTTCACTATTTCCGTTACCATAGCAACCACAATTTTAGTCGAAGAACAAAAATAAAATGACGTGCATAATCTACACATTGCCATCTAGTCATATACCAAGTTTCATCAAGTTAGCTTGCTTAGTTATTAAGTTATCGCGGGATCCAGATTTGAGCGGACAGACGGACGGACAGACAGACGGACGGACAGACGGAGGGCAAACCTATAGTCCCCTTCGGTGTGAACACCGGTAGGGGACTAATTAGCACAAGCAAATTATACTTACAGACAGGTTAACAGATAAACAGGGGGAGAGGGTATAATAAATCAAATAATGGACGAACCAGAGGTTCACATAATGGCCCTAGATCATTTACACATTGTATTATCAACCTAAATAAATCATCAAGGTCACTTGACATTTGAACAGGCAGTTTAAAGATTATAATGATTATTCCATTCCAGTAGCTCCTCTCCCAGTTAAACTCATTTTTAAAAGGCTCATTACTGTCTCAGAAATTTATTTTATGAGCTATAAGATAATAATTTAAGCATTCTGATCAACACTTCCAAAAGAGAAACATTTTAAAGGTGGGGCCTCCGTGGCCAAGAGGGTAAAGTCGCTGACTTTAACACATACCCAGCCCCTCAGCGCGTGGGTTCGAATCCCGGCAGGGTCATTTGGATTTTCATGTGAGGAAACCTTCCAGCTGGCTTGCGGTAGGTCGTGGTTCTATCCGGATGCCTCTGTGCATTTGGGGTCTTCCTCCACCTGTAATTAGCTGGACGTCGCTATATGACTGAAATTATACTGTCGACGGTAAACCCAAATAGTCAAGTCAAGTCATCAAGGGATATACTTGTTCGCAATGCAACAGTAAGCGGAGATAAAGTTTCAAAGTTTCAACACAAGACTCCACACCCCAAGAACCTCATTTCCTGATTGAGAGATAAACTTTGTTTAGGCAATTATCTAGTAGAGGACCATGAGGTAATCATGGTTTCTTCAAAATTCTTTTGATTTCCAGTCTACATGAATCCTGGTTATTCCAGCAACATTTGTGAAGAACTCTCCAAGAATAATCTGTGCCAAGTTTTATCAATTTCCGTTAAATACAGGTTACAAAGGAAATATTAATTACAGTGAATTGTTGACACGGAAACAGGGTGAAACCATTTATAAGCTCACTTTGCAAACTTTTTGCTCATTTTGTGAGCTGAAAATTAAACTATTTCTAACAGCAGTTCTGACAGTAAGAAAATTAGTATTATAATTGCAAAACAATTTAATACTAAAAAACTAAGAAAAGCAGACAAAAAATAAGGAGGTAACAACATCATTTTGACATTAGTGCTATAAAAACCAGAGGTAACAGAGAAAAAAATTAGTTGTTTTGATACCAATAGAAAAGTAAATCAGTCTTTAGTTGGGGAGTCTCTGTCAATGCCCTGACACTTCTCTGCCATTTAATGCAAAACCCTGCTAGTGTGTTAGAGTCATAATGAAGATACAATACTTGTTCATTAGATCAGATTTTTCACCAGCAGAAGAACAATAGCAAAGGCACGAAACCCCTCACATGTAAGAAGCCTATCTCTGGTTGCTCCAATACAGCCCATCCTAACCATTGCGTGCCATGGAATTTTTGTTTTTAGTGTACTCAGGCTATTTATTTGTGAGCAATGATTTTTTTTTTTTTTTTTTTTTTTGAGAAAATAATTCACTGGTAATAAACAGGGGACCAGTAGTCTCAGCAGGATCTGAGGATGTTACGGAAATGAGTCTGGTACCAGCCCATGCTAGCCTTCACTACAGAGTCCATCTGGTTCTAGGATAACCATGACAACCCTAAAGGCTGGAACTTCTTTCCTAGTTCACCTAAATATATTCTACCGACAAACACAGGGAAATCTGTGACCATAATTAGGAGGCAGAACTAGCAACATGATGGATGTGGGATGGTATTGGCAAACTTGTTGGTAATGTGGCATAGGCTCGTTATACATATTGGATTTAATGACAACATTGGAGCAGGTAATGATTTCCATCAATGTATATCATTAATGTATCAACTCCAATTATGAAGTCAAGGGTATACATATCAATCAAATTTGGTATACCAGTTTGTTACAATATGGAAACAAAATGGATCACTGTAGTAGCTGAATTGTTTCTCATTTAACGTATCATTATTTATATTTCTGAACCAAATAGCGTTGCGCCCAATAAACATAATTTTTAAAGGTCCATTTTGATTTTGATTAATTTTCAAAGCTGAATATTGCCCACAATTTCCTCTGATTTTGTTTAAATGATTACTCATAATTTTTCTAATGTGAATGTCTGTATTACAATATAGTTATAGAATTTATTATCCAGTCACATTAGAGTTAAAAAAAGAATAGCGGCTGATGAAGGAGCCAAAATGTACTAATGCTTACTTCATATGATGAATTATAACCATTAGTTTTAACATGCTTCATCAATTTTTTACACAGCAAGGAAAAGAAAACATTCATTATCCCACTTGACATTCTTGTTTGAAAGTCATTTAACAATCTTACCTCAGTAGTGTTTGAGCACATAAACTTTAGATTTGAGGGTTTTTTGTTTTTTTTTAACTCAAATGAGAACAAAATGCACAAGTGAGCTCTTCCCTGGAGTGTGTTATAAACTATTTGTGAGTTTGGATGAGTTTGAAACTGGATCAATTGGAGTCACAAAGGCCTAGTATTTGGCCTAATTATAATATTCACAATACTTGGTTAGAATATTTTCTACATAAAATCTTGGAAGAGTTCAAAACTTGGTTATGTGGGGTCAAAAAGTAGGTAACTGCAGGTCAAAACCTTTAAAAAAAACTTTGTGAACACCCTAAAGGCTTACATTTTTTGGTCCAATCTTCACAGAACTTGGCCAGAATGTTTGTCTTTAAGAAATCTTAAATGAGGTCGAAAATGGGTCATGTGGGGTCAAAAAGTAGTTCACTCGACAAAATCTTTGGGAAACCTTTGTGAACACCATTGAGGCCACAATTTTGATCTTCATTAAACTTGGTCAGAATGGTTGTATGCATAAAATCTTGGAAGTGTTTGAAACTCAGTCAGTAGGGGTCAATGCAATAAAATGGCCTTAATGCCAAAGATGAGGCTGTGTACATTCTATCCTTCAATTAGATTTACAAAGCCTATTGAAGGCCAGGATCCTCAGGAGAGCAATACAGGGCCATCATGTATGTAAGACCTTACATTTTGGTCTCCAAGCATCTTGATGTTCACATTTTGCAGCCAGTAACTCCAGTTCCTGACGCAAGTACCATATGCACACATACACACAAGCACACACACAAGTCATGTCAGGAACAGTGACCCAAGTGTAGGGCGGTTTCGGTTCAAGAGGACCCGGATTTGAGTCCCTACAAAAGACACTGCTAATTTCCTTGAGCAAGAAATTTACCCAGCACTGTTTCTGACTTCACCCAGGTGGAATGGATACCTGAGAGGGCAGTATTGGTGGCACCGTAATGGGGGCTGCCATTAGCAGAGTGAAAGACTCCCCAGGGAGATAGATGGATACTAGTAGTTTGATGACTCTATTTACTTCACACACAGGCATATATATATAAACGCCATCAATTGTGTCAATGAAAGTAATAATGATCAATGCAGGCTACAATAAACCACAATATAAAATAACCTCTTTCTATTGCAATTAAATGGGCAGACTTTAAATGAACCAAGTATAGCTTTTAGATAAAGAAAAAAAGAACCTAAATAATGTACTGTCTATATCGATTATCATCCCTAGAGACAGACATAGAACAGCAGCAACCTTATTTTTTTAATTATCATTACTTTTTCTCATTGTTTTCAAAAGAAATTCAAAATTAATCAATTCAGAGAAGTCTTTATCACCTTTAGGAAACTGTAGGTTTTTTTAAAATATGTATGTGTCTGGGACTTTTGATGTATAATAATACAGAAATCACCATTTTATAATTTTTGATTATGGGACAGTTTATTCAGTTTTTAATGGTACCAAATAGTCTAAAAGGCAAAGGTAAATAATTGTATATTATTGGCACAAATATTTTTTACAGCAATGGCAAACACTGCAAATTTCAAGATATCAGCCAATCAGAATTCTAAATAGATATTAACATTTTTTTTTATTCTTCTATTAATAAATTCATGGTACCTATCATTAAATTGTTCATGTTAATATATCAAGGATTCTTTTTTGATAATCAAATATCAATACACACTTGAAATACCTGGAAAATATAGTAATTTTATTCAGCAGTTCAAATGACTTATGTTTATTTCATTAGGAAACAGTCCAAGATTCCAACCAATAATACAATAATGTTTAAAACTGTGTATAATGCCTAAACATTGGAATACTAAATTTTGCTTCTATCCATCAACCAATCTCATCCAATTCCTTCATCCACCTGTCTATCTACCAACTAAAAAAATAATTAGATAAAAATTCTGACATGTCTTCTTAATTATTCATTTAAAAATCAAAAGTCTATGTGAAGGTAGGAATCACCATCATAGATTGCTGTCATTCATTCTGATCAAAATGTCATTGAAGAGGCTCTCTCCATGTCAGATGCAGGCTGAATGTTTAAAAGCATGATATAATGTTTCAGCATTGCAATTGCCATTATCGTGGAGCAATACAAGACTGTCTTTGGAGTTTCTACAATCAATAAACCCACCATTTATGAAATAGGCCATGATTTCTTGAATGGAAAGTGATTATAGATAAAGATACTATCTAAATTAACAAGCCTCTACCAGCAGCTGCTCTTGATAGTAGCACACAGTGATTTAATTAATCTTTAATTAAACAGAAGATGAGATTACAATATAACATACATATACATATTTATACAAATACATAATTAAACCGGTTTTTCCTTAAAAGAAGAATTTTTTTTAATTAAAAAACCGACCAGACTTAAGACAACAGACAAACACTCAGGCTTGTGACAGCTCAGACAGATGTATTCAGTTAGAATTATTTTTGGCTCCTAAATCAATTAAAAAATAACAACAAAAAACTTAAACCAATGTTTATAAAGTGTTCATCTATTGCTAGGCACTCTATCATAATGTGAATGCCAATATAACGATTTGGACCCATTTGATTGATGATTATGTTGTCAACAATTACATACAGTCTTAAATTCATAATTTCTTAAGCATAAATTTCATCTTCAAACTTCATGCCAATTAATGATTATAACCATTAGCTCTTGGCTAAGTTATATCATGGCTGATACAGGCAAAATGCACAAAGTTAGGAATTATGGCCCTTTATATATAAACTTATGCCAGATTTCACTTTGTTTATACTCTTGTATTTTCATTTCTGAATCAATCATCTTCAAACTTCTTGACAATGTTTATTGCCATAATTTCTTGGTGGCTGATATCTGATTTTTTTAGGTCAGGAGTTATGGCCCTTTATTATGCAAAAAACAAACAAAAATAAAACAAACAAAAAACCCTGAATTTTACTTTGTTTTCGATCTTGTATCTTCATTTCTTATCAAAGCAGTCATCTTCAAACTAGTACATGGCATTATTGCTATAATCTTTCAGCAAAGTTTGATTATGGCTGATATAGGCCAATTCTGTCAGAAGTTATTGCCCTTGGATTATCAAAAAAGAAAGCCAGAATTTGTTTAAAAATTGCAGATGGTTTAACCTCTAGCATCTGCAATTATTAAACAATTAAACAATCTTCATTAGAATTATATGCAATGTAGATGTCAACAATATCTCAGGGGAGAATGATTAAAGCAGATATATAGAATATATTATCAAATAATATATATAATAATAGGTCAAAGACTTAAAATGATATTTGTGATAAGCTAAGTAAGAGTAAGTAACAATTAAGACCTCCTGACTACACTGGGACCTCCTATGTGTAACTTATGATTTAGTTTCAATCTCAATCTGTTCATGGGAAGATAATTCACTCAGTGTACAACATGGCCAACCAAAGGGTGTATGGATTCAGTCCATCTGATAAGATTTCCAATTTTCCATGGCTTGTCTCCCAGGAAACTGATCACCCTCCTATTTTAATCCAAACGATCAAACATCCCCTTTCTTATATGTAATCAATGTGACCAGGGTGGTAGTTTCAGAAAATAAAATATTACTGAACAGACAAATTTCTGATATTTCTACTAAGATTCTGACATCTGTGTTTAAATAACAAATGATAAGAAAACATCAAAGCACAGACATGATAAAAGTTGATTTTTTAAGTGTGTCTGGGCTATTGTTTGTAACACTCCTCTCAACAATATTTTTTTTTTATTCTCTCCTCCCTGAATTTGAAGAAATCAAGAAAATAAATATGCCATTTCATTAATTCTACCTAAAGGGTATTATGAATGATATTTGACAGAAGGGAGAGTGATAAAAAACCATATATTTTTTATGCTGTTGCAGACTGAATTACTTCAGATTTTCATCATTTTGAAAATTCTTACATACACAGTGCTTAAATTTCATATTGTTTATAACATCATGAATGTTCTTACTGAACTGACTTTTGCTTGCCCCTCCTATGTACAATTGACTTTTGTTTGCCCCTCCTATATATAACTTACTTTAGTTTGCCCCTCCTATATAACTGACTTTAGTTTGCCCCTCCTATAATAACTGACTTTTGTTTGCCCCTCCTATATATAAATGACTTTTGATTGCCCCTCCTATATATAACTGACTTTCCATTGCCCCTCCTATATATAACTGACTTAGATTTGACAGCATAAAAAAAATAACAAGTTACGTTCAAATGAATGCGATACCCTGGGGGTGAAATTTGGAGGCTGTAGATGGAAAAACTTTCATGATATGGTCAAGGTTAAAGTTTTGTGACAAACAGACAAATAAACAGACAGAGCAAAAACAATATGCCCCGATCTATTGATCCGGGGTCATAGAAACAAAGGATTTAGGCCAATGGTAGAGGAGAACATTTGTTCATTTAACTGCAATAGACTTACTCTGGAATAACAAACACAGTGGTACATTTTTCCAAGCTGATCTGTAGGAGGTACAGGAGCATGTTAACAGTTAAAAATGAATAAAGGGTTAATAGGATAACAAAATTTGTGCTGCATGCTTTTCAGCAACATTGCATGAACACCTTCATGTAATAACTCAAGTATATGATTTTCCTGAGGATCATCTATATTTCTAGTTATATTGTCTGGTAATGATGCTTTTGTCTCCCACATAACTTCCGGAGTGACTAAACACACAGATGTCATTACCTATCAGCCACCTGAATCAGATTGAGGCTTATATGTTATGTAAGAGGTCGAAATGTACTGTATGTACCATATAAATACTATATGCACAAATACTGTGCAGACACACCTTTGAGTATTTATCTTTTATGTAAGTATTCTTCCCTTTATGTTTTGCCAAAATATTTTAAGTTAATAATTTACAAAAACTGAAAAGTCCATTAGAGAAATATGCAAGAGATGGTGTTGGTTCCAGATAGAAAATAATTTTTTAGGGGCCTGGCCAATAGAGTAAGAGCCATTTTGATGTAGTTGCACTGCCTGAACAAGGTGACCATGCTGCTTAGAATTGTTATCCACTGGACACAGATGTTCCCACTTTGCACCATTTTTACTAAATCAGGGGCCCATAACTCTGCTATGACTTCATGACTTCCAAAATGATACCCCATGACTGCACAACTTTCAATGCTGGTGCATGCTTTCAAAACGGGGGAATAAAACATGTGTACATATTCCAACAAACATGATGCTTATTTACTTTATAAATATATATATATTATTTATTTCAATATGACAGTTAATATGAAAAATAAAAACAACATTCACTCAGTCTCACCCTGGTTGACATACTAAAGTTTTTGTCTGCAAGAGAAATAATTCCCAATTTTTAGGGTGAGAAGGTATGGATGGATGGAGACTCAGACTAGCACTGACTATTTGGCCTAGATACAGGGTATACAGAATTCTTTTTCCAACCTCTTCCCTTCTCCACATCTTGTTTTTGATTAAAACATGATATTGGAGAGAGTTCAGGCTGGACACAGAGATTCAGATACTGATTCCAACACTGAGAACTGAATCATAGTCAATGCTCATACATAACAATATGCATGGCTGAGTTTTGACTATGAGCTGGTTCCCTGCAGGTCCAGTGGGTAAAGTGGCTTATCAACCATTATGTGAAACTAGTGAATCTATGAACTGTAACAAGAAATAGAATAATAGGCTGCCATGATACAATACAAATAGAATGAACTTCCTAGCTTCCTTACCAGATAAATGACACTCTCTAAATCTGTAGAAGCTGAGACGCTAAAAAATGGCGCCAGTGAATTTGAGTTAATGTCTTAGCCGGATGCAATCAAATGTCTTCCAATAAATCTAGGCATGCTAAAATCCTCTCTCTACAAGTTTTCATCAAGCAAAAGTAACTCATGCAACTAACATAACAGAAATCATTTCAGTTTCAGAAAGTGGTCATAAATTTTGTTTAAAAATTACAGATTGTGTGTTGACATTCAATTGGGGTATTTTAACACCCTCTAAATTATTTGTATATGGCTTTTGTTGTAAATTGTTTTTTAACCACAAACAAAGGCATGCTCAAGATTTTAAATCAAGGATTACATCCAAATAAATCACCAAAATAGCCTAAAATCGAAGTTAAGTTAATCAGTAACACTAATGAATTTCAATTACCACAAGTTAATCAAAGTTTATCCATAAAACATTCCAACAAAATAAAAATAAAGAAATTAATGACAGGGTTTTCCAAGACACACAAAGTTGTCCATTTTGAGTCTCAAATTTTCTTAATGATCTCAAACTATCTCAAAAGGTGCTTCTGTATCTATGATTATGTCAAGGGATTACTTGACCCCTATAGTATTTGTAAAAAAAGAAAAAAGAAAAGAAAAAAAAAAAAGAAAAACATGGATAAGAATAATTACTGAAATACTTTTATTTCATGGTATTTACCCAGAGTATTGGGATTTGTAACAATTGATATGCATTCAGATAATTATGCTTTAAGTACAAGACACTAAGGAACAGAAAAATAATTACCTCATGCCAATGCTATACTAAGAGACATACCAGAGAGTGCACAACAGATAGCTAATCATGAAAACCAGATAACTAATAACAGAAATCCTTTTGCAGACCTAGCCAATAACTGTTTGCACCCTGCACCATAGTGTATAACTCTACTTCAGGATCAATGCATTCAACCCCATTCTGTATAATTCTGAGAAGCAGATTTAGTATGTCATTAGCAATCCTCATAATAGCGATGTTATGATTATCACAATTTAGCTTAAAAACACATCTTTGATTTCATGACACCAGCTGTGTTGATGGGACTGCTATTACTGTTATTCAAATCTAGCTCAAATTCTTATTATCTTTGTATCTGTGTTGTAATTACCTGGTAACATGCAATTTCATAAGGTTAATGTTAATGATTTTTCATTCATGCCTATACTGATAGAAATAATTGCTCTAAAATGTGTTTTGAGATGGCAATTTTAAAAGTATTATGTGCAAAACGTAGAACATCATTACGCAGGGTTGTTTATATGTCTTTTAATGTGCAGCTACAAATATGGGATTAAGAAACAAATGCTCAGTATACATATGAAAGCCAATTTAGACTTAGCGGAAACAACTTCTTAAAGAAACTGCATGGATTTATGAACTTAATTGGCTGTACTTTTCCAAATGGCACAAATTGTACAGGTATATATACATATATTTATTTTTGGGGATAATTATTTTTAAGTTAACAACCATGTATTATTCTTAATTACCATTTTACTTCAATGTCTTAATGTATTGATTAGTTTGTACAAATTATCTTATTTTTTTCCTTTGTTTTATCTATATTCTATAATAGTACTAAGAATCAGATGTTTCATCCTGTATGATATTTAACCCTCTCCCTCATAGAGGAAACCATGAAAAGACCTATGCGAACAACATAAAACCAGATCAGCCTGTGAGTAACTCGCAGGCTGATCAGGTTTTATGCTGTTCACTGCTCCTCAGTGGTCTGGAAATGAGGATTTTGTAATTAAATTTGGTAAGGTTTAACTGTGGTTTTCTGCAGATCAGGCTTTATGTGGTACCTATTGAGTGCGTCAAAATGAGTCTATATGAGGGAAAGGGTTAATTAATATGCTATATTGTATGTATAATTCTGACATCATGAATGTTGTTAATTATGACAATGACATCATCTGTTTGTTTATATTACACTCTGGGGACTAGGCAATAAAACCAAAACATTGGATTTAGTAAAACTACATAGATTTAAAAAATTGAAGTCAATTTTTTATATTTTTCTTGTTATCTTTGTTTTCTGGGTCATTCTAGAATCAGATCTCTACCACAAGCAAAGAGCAAGACTTAAGTGTTGCATGGGATTCTGTGTTAAAGTGTTCAATCAATTAATTTCCATCAAACTATAATTAATAAATGAATTAATTCACAAGGTAAAAAGTTAATATGTTTAGTGAATACAACCCCTACTCCAGGTGACTGACAGCAACATTGTACTATTGTCAGTTTTCATGCAAGATCAAACTGGATGGCAAGAACAATGGAAGTAGCTCATTCATGGAACCTGCTGCATTCCAAAGCTTTCTTTCCATGGTGTTCAGCATTGTTGCTGTAACTAAGGAATGATGCATCAGGCCAATGTTAGCTTCCCTGCAAAAACCATATCTTACATGTACAAACTGACAGCCTGCTCTGGTGAAGTAACAGTGTGGTACCATTTAGTACTATAGTACATGTACAAGTAACATACAGTTTATTGCTACTTTAAGTGCCACCACTCAGAAACAGCTGCAAGACAATGACTGTCTGAATACATGCTTGCCTCTGGACAAAATACTCCATCCTTCCCTGTTAACATTAAGTGCCATTGAAACAACAAAGAACAATTTATACTTAAAATTTGGTAAACCTTTAGGTTGGCTCTTGGAAGTCATTTATTACCCCTTATATCATCTCTAATGACTTGTAAACTAACAACCTCTAATATATATAATATACCAGTTCACCAAAGTTAATTTACGCCATTAGATTTTTTTTATGAGGGTAATTATCTTCCAATTAACACAATTACTTCCAAAACTTAAGAAATGGAATAAAAGAGTTGAAATGTAAATTCTGAACATTTATAGGGTAAATCTTCTCTATTCTATACATTTTACCTCATGAATATTCATGTACTCATTTATAACTTGATGAATATTGATTTGATGAAATATACTAAGAGAAAATCCAGATGTGGGATGTTCCCTTTTGTGGGGTAGTGAAAAAGTTGGGTGTTTATAAAGCCCACTTTTTCTCGACCGATTTCCAGTATACAATCCATTAAGAATAAAGTTCCACATGGAAAAAATATATACGCCCTTGTATTATACTGAATGGTCACAGTCCAGTTTATACTTGTGTGCTGAATATATATCACCCCGTAACTTTTACCTGTATATATAACACCCCATTGTTCTACTCATACATGAATAGCTATATTATCTTACAAATCATCTCAGCTGAGGGGTCGAGTAAATCTCCATGGATACAAGGATGTATAAATATATTGCTTATTAAACGACGTGAACAATTTTCTGTGAGAGAATAAATATTTTATAATAGTTAAACATGCCTTAATTGAAATGACAGCATGATTGGTAAAATATTTTCCTAACAAAAGATATATTTTCTGCACATATATTTCACCCTGTAAATATCGGTATTCTGGCTTAATGTCTATGTAATGTTTGATTATCAGTAGATTATATGTTCAATTCCAATATCCAATTATGCAGTTTTTTCTCTAGCCCAATATTTTTAGGGGTCATTAATAACTCGGTTTCCGAAAAACAGAAGGTCGAAATTTGAAAATATGGGGGGCCATTCTTACTTTAGATGATGATGGTGTCAGACATAAGAAATGACAAATATTTGACTATACCACTAGTTTTCATACTGAAACAGCTTAATTCAGGGATTCCTAAAACTGAATAGGTTTGTGGCAAACACTATTCTTCCTAAATATATTTGACCACAACAAAATTGTTTCTTGCAAAACAATATGAATTGGTTTGCATCTCAATTTACCAATAACATAGCAAGCCATTTGAAAATATTAATTTTGTTTTTGTTTTTTAAAACTTAATCCAGTGAAGTGCATTATTACTTGTGCATATATAACACTGATTGACAAATTTAGCATTTAATTCTTAGCTTTAACATTTTTGTGTCAACTGCTGTAAGCAGAGGTGACACAGGGATCACTTTTACGGTGTCTGTCACACTTTTTCCATCATGCTTCAGCAGGTGACACAATCATGTGTTCCAAAGAATACTCCTGCTTGATGTTTTTCAAGCCTAAACTGGATGATTCAGCATGAAGTGCTTTCTATCTGGTATGTGTCTTAAAAAAAATAAGATACACTATACATAAAAAAGATTTAAAGCCATATCATATTTTCTGATTGAAAAAAGAGAGAAACCATCATTTTGTCCCATAAAGAACACCTCTGGTTGCAAATTTCATTTTGTCTTCCTTCTTGAAGAAGATTTGGCCATTAGCAAATTGCAAATACCTGGGGTTATTCAATATACTTTTGTGGTCCCTGAATCCCGTCCCTTCTTGTTTCTATATAAAGAGACCTTGTGTTATTCAAAGTTGTGTTATTCGAAATACAAAGCCTCATCTGAAATGATTTTCTAGGCCCGTGCAGATTTTCAATTCTACTATTAAAGGTAGCCTATAAAAAATTATTTTGAAAATACTGGAAACAGCGCAAAAAGCTATTAATTACCGGTATGTTTTTAATGGACTGGGAACTGCAGCTTGCAGCTTGTGTTAGTTGTTGACTGGTTAAATGATTGTCAATTTCTTTTTTAGGTGCATACTTGATGGTTTTATAATACCAGGTATGTGACATCTGTTTCTGATTAACGGAAGGCTGACCATAATGTGCATAAAACCTACATAATTTCAATTAAGATGCATTTTATTTGTTATAAATGTGCATCATCTTCAGGTTATATATCTTCTTCTTCTTTTATTTTTTGGCTAGCAATAGTTTCCGGATTATTTTGACCATATTTAGATCTTTCGGTCAAGGATTTCCCACATGGAGGCCTTGTTTTTTGCTGAAGAGACAACATAGGTTATTTAAAACCATGCTATGCCCTAGCTCATTTTGCAAATAGACCCCTTGATTCTTTTACATGCTCTGTGTATATAGCACTGATACATGGTAGACAAGTTCCTTGGTAGAACCAGTACTGAGTAACTCCGTGTTCCCATACATGTAGCAACCCCATTTTGCCGAGTGCCAGGCATGGGTGCATCTGGTACCAATCTTATACATCTTCGGCATGCTTGTCCTGGCTGCGATTCAAACTCCTTAACGCAAAGTGGACACTCTACCAATGAGCTATTGTGTGGTATTTGTGTGCATATGATTTTGCATTGATTTGAAACACTTGCGAGTAATGCAGCTGCCTTAAACATTTCGAGGGTTGAGAGCAAAACTAGGCTAAGTGCTTATATATTTATATGCATTTAGGATAGTTTCGCTCTCACCCCGCAAACTTTTATAATTTGCATGTAATGCAGTAGGTAAATCTTAACTGGGTGAAATAAAATTAACATAGAGTAAATAACTTCAAAATGGTGATACATGTAGTGAGTATACATTTATTAAATGAACAAAATTGTGATTATGTAATCAATGAGACGACGGTTACGTCCGACATTTGTTTGCGCTTTAGTTTATCAAATAAGTGATGTGAGCAAGGATCCTAAAAACCGATTTTTTACCGGTTTTGACCGATTTTGATCTCAATCGACCGGTTCAGATTTCAAAAAGTACCAAAAAAATCGGTCGAAAAAAAATCCATAATCCTCGTCTAAAACTTTCAAAATCGGTCCAAACGGTTCATAATAGTCTCTCTTACACACCAATTGACCTACTTCTTGAATTTCCGGTGTGCCCTCGGGGCAGGTGTCAGTGGGGGTCAGGCAGGGACACCCGTCTAGGTCATTATTGGGCAGTTAAGATGAATGGATTGACGGTTTGTACTTAGCGGTTATTTGGACGGTGCCGTGTAATTATCTATGCCGTAATAATGGACCATTGCTTGTTTGCAAACTGTTACCGGTCGACTTTTAAATGCGGTAATTAATGACAATATCAAAGGCTAATCAAAATGTTTGATCTCCTTAACCAAAACTGCTTCCAACAATTTATTGATTCGTTAGAGTCATATACAGACCGTCATATACATGCACTTCCGGTAAACAAACTTTCGATTTCGTAGAGGTAAATATTGCAGAAAAATACCTTATTATGCCAACAGGATGCTAAAATATAATAAAAGATCTATTTTCACACTGCAAATGATTCAGGGTATGTTGATTGAAAATATCAATGTTATTTTTTTTTCGTTTTTTGAGGTGGATCTGCAAAAAAATAATTTAAAATTTTCGGGGGGGGGGGGGGGGGGGGGGGGTACGGAACGGAATTTTTTTAAAGGGGGGGGGGGGGGGGGGTTTTGCCGTCGACCGGTTGAGATTCCAAAATTTTAGGATCCCTGGATGTGAGTGTACTTGTATGTATTGTGTATTAATGGTAAACTTTACTTATATTTTCCAATTACATGCATAACAAGATTAAAGTTATAAAATAATAACTTCTACTGATTCCTTGAAGATTTACAAGACAGAATGAAAATATCATGTAAGCCAACAAAAGCAGATGTTTTAAGTTACAGTGCTTGATGCAATTAACAAGAGCTGTCAAAGGACAGCATGCTTGACTATTCAAAATGCTTGTTGGTAAATCAAATGAAATCTATTTCAATTCTTGCCCTTCTTATACCCTGTAATAATAGTCAAAAATGATATACCTTGAAAGTCTAATACCCTTAACCCTTTCCCTCATATAGACTCATTTTAACGCACTCAATAGGTACCACATAAACCTGATCTGCAGAAAACCACAGTTAAACCTTACCAAATTTAATTATAAAGTCCTCATTTCCAGACCACTAAGGAACAGCAAACAGCATAAAACCTGATCAGCCTGCGAGTTACTCGCAGGCTGATCTGGTTTTATGTTGTTTGCATAGGTCTTTTCATGGTTTCCTCTAAGAGGGAAAGGGTGATCAAGTCTAAAATCAATCCCTTGCCTAGTTACTGAGACATAAGCATAATAACACTTTAAACCAAGTATCCAAGTTAGAAAAGGGACATAATTTGCATAAAATTCAGGCCAAGAGTTATCCTCCTTGGTTTTCTGATGCCCCTGAACACACTCCAAAACTTTCTAGTCAATACTATAAACAATTTCTGAGATATAAGCTGGATAGTAGCTTCCATGCAAAACTTTAACCAAAAAGTCTAAGTCAAAAAGTGGCCCTAATCTGCATTATATTCAGTCAAAAACTACCTGCCACTATAGCATGATACCATTGAACATATTAAAGATGTTTCAAATCAATCACATGCATGGATACTGAGATATAAGCATGAAAGTACCTTGCATGCAAAACTTTAACCAAATTTCTAAGTTAAAATTGGGGCCATAATTTGTAAACTTTTCCATCAAAAGTTATCTACCTTGGTTGTCTGATGTTCCTAAGCATATTCATAAACTTTCAAGTCAATAGCATGAATGGTTATTGAAATATAAGCTGGATAGTAGCTTGCATGCAAAACTTTAACCAAATTTTCAATTGCATACAAAACTTTAACCAAAATTTCTAATTTTAAAGGGGCCATAATTTATATTAAATTCAATCAAGAGTTATCTACCTTTGTTGTCTGATGCCCCTGAACACATTCATTAACTTTCAAGTCAATACCATAAATGGTTATTGAGATATAAAGTTGATAGTAACTTGTATGCAAAAGTTTAACCAAAAGCTGCAACGCTGACACCAATGCAAGGGCAACTTACATTAGCTCTCATATTCTTCGAATAGTTGAGCTAAAAAGATAGCAATCAACCTACAGTCCAACATTTGATTTCATGAAAGCCTACCAAGCTATATTTACTTTTTAACTTTTCTTCCATTATTCATAACAATGACCTGATATATGATTAACCCAAGATGCAACCTGATAACATTTGTCTCCACTCCAAATAAGGTCACAATAACTACGTGTACACGCAAAAACAAAGACAATGAACAGAATCTGTTTTCTATTTTCAGAATCAGAAACCCTGAACATCAAATGACTCCAAAATCAATCCCATGCAATCCTTTTTGTCATATATTTGCACAATCTCTGCATGTTGTTTGTTTGTTGGGTTTAAAATCCTATTGACTGTATTTCAGTCATTTGGAGATGATGTCTACTTGAGACAGATTTAGTGCTGCCAAACTGCAGTATTACACCATAGACATGTGGCATGATACCACACCAAGTCACATTATCCTGACACTGGGCCAACCAGTCCTGCAACTACCCTTAAATGCTAAGCAACAATACCTTTTTTTATGACTTTGGTATGTCACGGCCGGGATAGAACCTACAACCTCCTACTCCCGAGGCGGATGCTCTAACCACTTGGCCACAGGGGACAGTGAGCAAACTCTAATATTCACCTCTTACAAAAGTTAACAGAGTGGAAACCATTGTGCTGCCAACTTTCAGTGCATATTCACAGCCTGAGGTGCAAGAAAAAAATACAAAAAAATACAGTAAACACATAACTCAATGTTGTTTTTTGTTGTTGATCATGATTTTATGATTAACTTAAATAGCCAAGAATTTTGAAAATAAGTTCAGGTTGCAATAATTTAACCAGTCTGCCAGGTTCTTGCACTTAGCTCAATAAATACCAAAGATTACCAAACTGCCTCACAGGATGTTTTCAGTTTATCTCCATGAAGGCATACATCTTAATGGCATGTCCAGAAAGACAAGTTTAATCATCATGTGGATGTGAGATACGCATATCATTGTTGAAACCAATACATCAAATATCGGAACCCTCCCCAAATGTATCAATCTAACACATGTAATTTTGTAATTGATTTTCTTTAACATAAAACCTTATACAAACTGCAAGATTAAGGAAGCCTTCAAAGTCACTAAATGTGGAAGGCTGGTCATGGATCTACTCCGTGTACTCCAGGTCAAGACCTCCAGGCTCCAACTTTAATTAGCAGGATGCGATGTTATCTGACTGAAATACTGTTACAGTGATAATAAACTCCAAAATCACAACAATTTGCAAGAAATTTAAAGTATTAAGCAGTCATCAGAAATAAGATATTGGATGAAGGAGATTGTGTTAATCCTTATATCAGTACCGTATATAGTGCAGCTCCATTATAACACAATATGATACATATACAGCACTATATCAGTATATAATGCAGCTCCATTATAACGCTATATGATACATATACAGCACTTTATCAGTATAAAGTGCAGCTCCATTATAACACAGATACATATACAGCACTATATCAGTATAAAGTGCAGCTCCATTACCCATTATAATGGCACTATATCAGTATATAGTGCAGCTCCATTATAACACAGTATTTGTAGTCCATGATACATACAGCACTATATCAGTATATAGTGCAGCTCCATTTTAACACAATATGATACATATACGGCACTATATCAGTATATAGTGCAGCTCCATTATAACACAGTATTTGTAGTCCATGATACATATACTGCACTATATCAGTATATAATGCAGCTCCATTATAACACAATATTTGTGGTCCATGATACATATACAGCACTATATCAGTATATAATGCAGCTCCATTATAACTCAATATTTGTAGTCCATGATACATATACTGCACTATATCAGTATATAATGCAGCTCCATTATAACACAATATTTGTAGTCCATGATACATATACTGCACTATATCAGTATATAGTGCAGCTCCATTATAATGCAATATGATATATATAAAGCACTATATCAGTATATAATGCAGCTCCATTATAACTCAATATTTGTAGTCCATGATACATATACTGCACTATATCAGTATATAGTGCAGCTCCATTATAATGCAATATGATATATATAAAGCACTATATCAGTATATAATGCAGCTCCATTATAACACAATATGATACATATACAGCACTATATCAGTATATAGTGCAGCTCCATTATAATGCAATATGATACATATACAGCACTATATCAGTATAAAGTGCAGCTCTATTATAACACATTATTTGTGTTCTATGATACACATATATTACAGAACCATAAATACTGGACCACCATTAAAATTACCATTAAACTTGAGTTAACAAAACATGAACTATGACTTTGGGGTTTAATGTTCATCCAATAATTGCTATAATGGATTTTGTGTTGAAATGGGAAAATGGGATCTAAATTGTATATTGTAAAAAGCACAACAGCATAAAATGTTTACATTTTAGCAAGTCCTTAAAGCATATCACCTGTGTCCGGCTAGAAGGCATGAATTTAGTCTATAATACAGGAATTAAAATTTCTTAGATCTAATTATTTTTGGTAAGATAATATCACACGGCATGAAGTCTTTTTCATTAATTTAGGGATGTGAATTTGATTAAATATTTTTCCAAATGATGGTTTGTACTAGTTTATAGCTTGTTTGTAATTTGCACTTTTTGACTTCTTCACATAAAACTATATAAGAACATACAAACTATTACAGATTTTATTGTGTGTGAATTTAATATTAACCTTATATTTCTTATGTTATATGAAAATGCAACATATCAACATTCCAATCACCCAGGATTTATTAATTTATGGAAATCATGCTATATTATGAAAGACTACCTGAAGTTTATAATGCAAGATAAAAATTCAAAACATGCCTTAAATTTACAACGTAAAATATTAAGTCATATTGCATGAACAATTATTAATTTTGATTGTCAAACATTAAGAATTATTCAAAGTCATTAAGTTATTTTTTTTCCTTTTTTATGATAAAAGTAGAGTCAGATATGAGGAAAACTTGTTCAAAAACATGTAGAAGATGTTATAAATATAATAAGAGTATACCCAATCACATTTAATCATGTTGCTATTTTATAAACCTCACAGTGTAGATATGTTTTAACCCTTTCCCTCATATAGACTCATTTTGACACACTCAGTAGGTACCACATAAAGCCTGTCTGCAGAAAACCACAGTTAAACCTTACCAAATTTAATTATAAAGTCCTCATTTCCAGACCACTGAGGAGCAGCGAACAGCATAAAACCTGATCAGCCTGCGAGTTACTCGCAGCTGATCTGGTTTTATGCTGTTCGCATAGGTCTTTTCATGGCGTCCTCTATGAGGGAAAGGGTTAAATATGTTCATAACATGGTTAGAAGAATTATTAACAAGTAAAGACAATACACTGAACCAGTACCATTTTTGTTTGAAACATGTTTAACCATGTCCTGGTCGTGACCCAGTTTAGCTAAACATGCTTATCATGTAATTAAATTTATTTTTACAGGCTTTTAATATTTGATTAACTTAAATTTTGTAAAAAAGCAAAGATAAAAGGCAGAGGAAGATAGTATCCACATTTCATTTCAATATATTTTCTGCTTTATAGAATTTGAAAGTTTATTATGCTTACTTGTGTCAATTTAACCCTTTCCCTCATAGAGGACACCATGAAAAGACCTATGCGAACAGCATAAAACCAGATCAGCCTGCGAGTAACTCGCAGACTGATCAGGTTTTATGTTGTTTGCTGCTCCTCAGTGGTCTGGAAATGAGGATTTTTAAATAAATTTGGTAAGGTTAAAGGTTTTCTGCAGATCAGGCTTTATGTGGTACCTATTGAGTGCGTCAAAATGAGTCTATATGAGGGAAAGGGTTAAGGCAACAATTGTTCATATTTCATCTTCTACGTTTCTTCCCCATACATTTATGGTGATTAAGATTGCTTAACTTTATCTCTTTACCTTGTGAATATTGATGTATACATTTCTGATTAATGAGTATTAATTTACTGCACTTTAAACAGTGTTGAAACTATTGATTTTTCTTTGCTGTGCAGACTGTGCAAAATGTTAGCTACACTATTGTATGAGCAAACAAAAAGACCCTGTTAAGATTATTCTTGGAATTGTATGAGTATGAAAAGTATGATCTGTCTGAGCTTTCTCTGTAATTAATGCCATGGCATCAAAACATGTATATGATGTACAGGCTGATAGTGCTATACAATGTCTTCCCTGATGCTGCATGCCTTTTTGCAAGATATTAGGGTTAGATAAGATATCAAAATGTTCAGCAATTACCACAGTCTCATCAATGGTTTTATTTCATCCATTTTTTATCTCCACGTATCTAATGTGTAGTATGTAAATTTACAAGCAGATTATCTTTAAAAGCCTTTAAGAAGATATAAATAATTCTAAACTGCAGAAACAAAGTGGCCTTTGAATGGGTGTCAGTCAAACTGCCTAACAGATGTCAGTGTCTGTCTGCCCCTAAGTGATCAAACACTTGAACTAGCTGATAGTTTAGTTGAAGGGCTAAGTGAAGGTCTGGTGGAATCACATTCAGGACTGACAGACCATAAACATTAACAGACAAAACTTTTGGTTTGGAAAGTTTTACTCACTATTTCCAATTATAAGACAAGTGATTTTTTCCATTCATGACAAGGTCAAATTAAATGCTCACAAACAGCTCCGGCTCCCAAGTCAGCTGGTCCTCTCTAACAGTATAAAATTAACCTTTACAGTTGTATGATAGGATCATCAGCATCTCCAGGTTTCGAGCATTTCTCATACATTATTTCAGGGTTTGATATTTATGAAGTGAGCCACTTACTTTTAACTATATATCACAATTCATCTGAAACTGACAGAAGTGTTTCATCCCGTGCCAAACAATGTGAACTGAATATTTTGTATGTATCTAGCAGTTTTGTGTGAAATATGTTACCTAACATTCATTGTTTAATATACAACAGCCTGTATGTTAAACACTCAAACAGAACAAAAATGAGTTGCACAGATTTCTTAATTTGCCACAATATTTTTGTTTAAAATTTCGATATAATAAAACTGCCTTTTGAGATCCACTATTGCTGTCAAGTTAACAGCCATCTCTTCATAGCTCTTTTTTTTTCTTCCCAGCTGAAAAGCTAATTAGGTGTCAACGTGTAATTTACCAGAGGTAAAAATATATCATTTCTTCACTATTTGAAGCACAGCATTTGGACATTATAGGCCAAACTTAAATATTTACTTAACTAGATTGTTTGATAACTATGAAGACATTCAAGTCTGTCTTGTAAGCAGTTATTGAGGCATTGGGTAGATATCAGCATGTCGGACCAATACAAACTAGTTTTAAATAAACACTCAAAATCAACCAGTGCCATTATAATGTAGTCAATTTATAAAAAAATTTATTACTTCATCATATGATACCCCTAAATTGTGACAATTATTATGGCATTTAAATTGACTGAACAAACAAAGGAAGTCCTTGTTTTTACCCTGTCCCTCATAGAGGACACCATGAAAAGACTTATGCGAACAGCATAAAACCAGATCAGCCTGCGAGTAATTCGCAGGCTGATCAGGTTTTATGCTGTTCGCTGCTCCTCAGTGGTCTGAAAATGAGGATTTTGTAAATAAATTTGGTAAGGTTTAACTGTGGTTTTCTGCAGATCAGGCTTTATGTGATACCTATTGAGGGCGTCAAAATGAGTCTATATGAGGGAAAGGGTTAATTCAATTTTAACCAAGAGTTGTCTAATTTGGTACCCCAGTATCTTAAATTATATCCTGCAGTGCCCAAACTGTGCCCCTCCAAGATTTAATTAGAAAATGCAACATAAATAAAATACATAGAAAAGAAACTGTTCACTTACCAATTAATTCTATCAAAGTCACATTGATACCCCTCAAAAAAATTATTTTATAAATAATTATTCACTCAAAAATAACATTTAATACATTACGAGTCAAATATTATGCGATAATTTTGTGTTCCTAACTCCGCCCCCTAGGTGACGTCATAGCAGATGGAATTTCCGAGATACTTTCATTTTAAAAATTTGAGTGGAAAAGAGCCATTCTGCATGGAAATCATTTTGTATTAAGGAAAACCACATAAAAAGAGTGGTGTGAGATAAAATTTGCAATATTTATCTGTTTGAATCAAAATTTCATACAAAAATCATCTGAGTTTATTTACAGAAACATAGTTAAAAAATTCTCACAATTGCTTATGCGTGTGATAAAAATCTAGCAAGACTACCATAAAAACGGAAGGTTGTGGAGTTAGGACACTTCAATGGGGCGCAGTTAGGACCTCTGACGATACCTTATCTCCTTATTTTAAATAGTTATAAAAACTTGTAGTCAGCTTAATAAAGATAAATACAGGATTTTTATGATAAATTATGTTAATATTTTGAACAATACATTAATTCTGATACTTGCCAAATCTTGCCTAAAATTGTGAACACATGTAGCAATTATGTCATAATTTTCTTGTAGGTAAGCATGCAATTTATACAATGCACAGAAATGCTCAGTATAATTACACTCATTGTAAGGCTGATTATTAAGAGAGATCTGGATGTTTGTGAAAAGGCTAGAGAGAGGTATGTACATTTCATGCTTGTGAAAAGCAGCATCACAATGTGAGCTTATGTAAGTCAAGAGAAGTGTTTTGGTGGAGGGTGGTGGGTTAAATACCTAGGGTTACCTGCACTCACCTGTCAGTCAGGTACTAAAAGTTTTCTTTTATGTTGATCACAATGAGAAAGAAAGCAATACATTCAAGAATGGCAAAGCCACCAGCGAACATAATTACATGTGAAAGGAAAGACAATCCCACAAGAAATCACAGTCATCAACAGTTCTACTAATTTTCATGATGTTGATCATCTTTTGTTGTTGGTTTTTTTTCTCCAGTTTTCTGAATTTCCAAATCATAGGAGATATAAAATTTCTCTTTTCTAATGAAGATCTGATTATCTCATGTGTATTTGTCAGTCATTTCACAAAAAGCATGGGGAGTTTGGAAGGGTTCCAATTACTGGAACAAAGCTCAATCAAGGTATCTGCCTAAAAGCCCTCAGCACTAACAGTGCCCTTTGTACTTCCTACAACTTTTGATGCTGAGGATGTTTGATGTGGTCATGCATATGAAATACATATCTGCAACTTGTAAAATGTATTGTTTCTATGACAACATGTGAAAGAAAATACAATTTTATAAGAAAAAACAATTCTAATAAATTTGCATTATTCATGGGATTTTTTTTCCAGTTTTTGAAATTCCACCATGGACTGTCTCAGCCTCAATAATATGACATGACATTATCATCATTTTTTAACCAAGCTCAGCAATTAACTTAAAATCAGACATGCATCTCTCTCTCTCTTGACTGATGTTACTTTGTTCATTTTCAGTTATCTCTTGATCTCCCTGGGACTCTCTATCACTCCCTCTCATTACATGCATGACATTAATTGCACCAGCAAACTCTTCCTAGATTCTGTATTGTTTAGAACAATAATCATGATCTCTGTATGCATCTGAACTTCTCCGCTCCCTGAAAGAAATGCTTTCTCTAATATGAAGCTAGACATCTAATCTATATCCAATCTTGAGCACTGTGGCTGACTTCTAGAGTAGCTAAAAGGTCTGCACATCTTATGTCTATAAACCATAATTTTTTGCGTATCATTTAGATGCAATAAAACAATGCCAAGTGTCTTAAAACAGCAGACTCTGTATGTGACTTTGTCTCAAAATATCCGGTCAAGACAAGCATATCAATTCTTCACTGATACATTCAGTTCAATTCACTCTATGGTCTGCAAAGAACCACTCATTCCCCTAAAGGAAAATTACAAATGAAGATGTAGTTTAATCATCTTTTGAAGGGCTTTATATTTCTTGTTTATCGGACATGATTTTCTTACAGTTTAAGGTGTGCTAGAAATTCCCCAGTTCCAGTCAGTTCCATGCTATGATATCATAACTTTCCAAACCATTCAAAGGGGTTTATGATAATGATGTTTATGACTGAGTTATCAATGAAGGTGATGAATACACTTACCACACCTTATCTCAACACTATGAAAAAGTACTAAACTGGACATTTCACACATTATTCCTATTAAGTGTGCCCCTTAACTGAGGAGATAATTGCTTAACCATGTGAAAAGTTGAAGATATGCAAGAACAAACATGAATATATTAATTTTGCAGTATGGAACATAAGACTACAATCCAGATGCCCAGGCTCAAATTACTCAAGACCTGCCTCAGGGTGCCTGGATGGCATAGTGGTTACGCACCACGCTTCTCACCAATGTGTCCCAGGTTTGATTCCTGGTCATGCATGTGTGAGGGTACAGTGGTCGCCCGTCCAGACACGTGGGTTTTCTCCAAGGTTCTTCAGTATCCTCCCACAATAATGACCACATACACTACCACCAGAGTCTTCCAGAGTGATTCATTGAAGTTGTGATAACTTGTTTCATAATCAATGTAAAATAAATAAAGCTTAAACTACTAAAGACCAACCATAATTAGTGATATGTATAATACTTCAAGACTTTAAGGGGCAATCAATCTCATTAAAATCATATCCTAATTTGTGCTCCTCTACTATATGCGATTAGGATCTGACAACATCAAATTAGCAGTCACATCAGATTGACCTTTTAACTTAAATTTATATGCTCGATTTTAAACCAATTAATAGCGCATTTCTAACAGATTTCAGTAAACCATTTGTGACAGGATAAGAAAAATGTGCAGCCTGACCGGGACTTGAACCCGAGGCCTTTTGCTTGCAGGGCCAATGCTCTACCAACTGAGCTACCCAGCCACTTACACAGCTTCCTACCCTATTGTGAGTAATCAGTAATGTGACACATTAAAAATGGATGCCTCAACAACTGCTGTTCTTACTAAGGTATGGATACCAGAATTAAAGCCTGAACAAAAACAAGTTGACTTGGCACTCTCGGGATTTTGTGGTAATTCTCCCTACAGGACACCAATTTGTTATTTGTTCATGTACATTGTACATTGTTATACCTTATGATTTGGTAGGCGCTGATTTGACTGGCTTATACAAAGGTCAACCTGAGACAACCCTCTATACGATGTTGTCAGATTCAGTTACTGATACTGAATATGATTTCCAAATGAGATTGTGGGGCAATCAGATTTCATTAATCTTAATTGTTTTGAGTCTCTAAAAGAAATTCCTCAATGTTTCAATTCTGAACAAATATTGTTAGTAATGAAGGTAACAATTTATGTCAACTTTAATAGTCAATGTACTTGATTATTTTGTATAATAATAGGTTAGCTTTTTTTGCCAAATCTGGCCTACAATATTATATAAGCAAATATAGGGAGACAACCTGATGAGACTGTAGCCTGATTTGGGTTTATGAGACTGTAGTGTTTGCCAATTATATATACATCAAAATGTATCTATAGGAGATAATGCCCGATAAGTATCACATAGTGCTTAGTTTACTGGAGGAAGTCCAGCCGGTTATCATAGACCAATCCTCTCCATAACCCTTTCCCTCATGTAGACTCATTTTGACGCCATAAATAGGTATCACATAAAGCCTGATCTGCAGAAAACCACAGTTAAACCTTACCAAATTTATTTACAAAATCCTCATTTCCAGACCACTGAGGAGCAGCGAACAGCATAAAACCTGATCAGCCTGCGAGTTACTCGCAGGCTGATCTGGTTTTATGCTGTTCGCATAGGTCTTTTCATGGTTTCCTCTATGAGGGAAAGGGTTAACACATTTTTAAATTATTTGCAAATTACATCAGATTTATTTTTTGGAAGATTTTTAGCTACTAAATTAACCTTTCTAGCATGTAGCATTTACGGACATATTCAAAATGACTAAATATCCAATAGCTATACTGGTAAAAGAGGTTGTCAGAGGTTGACATGATTTAAACAAAAAGACATTTGGTTTTGTCTGTGAGACTGTTGTTAGCAGTTTACATTAGCTATGAATATGAAATGTTTGGCATAAAAATAAATTTACGTTGCTATAATCTTGAAGGTGCATAAAGTAACACAGTACTATTATCCTTTACATTTCTTATCATGGACTTGATCAATCATCTTTCATGAGCCCCACTGGGGGTATGGATAAAGTTTTCTTCCAAGAATTTAATTCCCATGGCTTCAAGCTGAACTACTGAAGAATATGAAAGCGTATTTAAAAGCTATATAATGCACTGTAACAGGATGCTTATGAATGTTAAATATTTTGGTGTAGGATAAAATAAGATTAACGTTGAAAATGGTTAAGAATATGTTTTTCAACGTTACAGGTGTGTAGTTCAGTAAAGCATTTAATTGGTTTTGTTTAATATAGAAGCACTAGTTTTAAGTGTAGCGTAAAAATGTGTAAAATGAGACAATCAACATTATGATCAATAATTCTAAGATAATCAATATAATAAGTTTAGATAGTTTATACTAAGATCTATCAGTAAGTAATCCACAGATATCATATCATTTAACATTTAAACTTGCTAAATGTGATTTTATTTAATTTAGAAATTTCAGGTAATTTGAATTTTTTTATTAAATATGCATGTTTTATTGATTTTTTTCTTATTAAATTAAATTTATCCTTATGTCTCCAGAAAATAAAACTTTAAATAAGCAAATAGAAACACTTTATATAACTCAATATCAAACTACATTTTAAGCCACTTTAATAAAATATTTATATTAAATACATCAATTTGGTTATCATTTTTCTGAAATTAATTATTTTCAGGGTTTCCACACTAAAAAGGGGTCAGGTTTTGAGGAGAGAAAAATTTTTATCTGTGTAAATACGTTACAGGCATTCACTGTAAAGATTGGCCCATTTCTGAGGCAACAATTGTTTTACCTGTTTCACTATGTTACAGGTGTGCAAATGATAAGGATAGAGAGAACATGCATATTTCTATTATAATCCTGAAAATTACCACCAACATTAACCCTTTCCCTCATATAGACTCATTTTGACGCACTCAGTAGGTACCACATAAAGCCTGATCTGCAGAAAACCACAGTTAAACCTTACCAAATTTAATTATAAAGTCCTCATTTCCAGACCAATGAGGAGTAACGAACAGCATAAAACCTGATCAGCCTGCGAGTTACTAGCAGGCTGATCTGGTTTTATGCTGTTCGCATAGGTCTTTCATGGTGTCCTCTACGAGGGAAAGGGTTAATAAGTAAGATGAACCTTAACCATAATGCCACTTTTGAACATATTGTTTTCTTTGAGTTTACATACTATCCCATTGATAAATATGCATGGTTCTCAAGATTCTAATTCCATGTCCCCCACTCCCACTCCCCAGAGAAAAGAGAGACGGGAAAGAGAGAGGACACATCCTGGGGTGATGATGTCCCTTAATTTGCACCTTATTCAATTGTCCATGAACTGCTTTTACATGCATTATACAATCTTAGGTTTTCTCGAGACTACAACTACTGGACCTACATTTCCACAACAGAGCAACATCCTGACCTGTTACTCCACTGAAAAAAAAACAACAATAACCTCATTTCGCTGAAGGCAAAGAAGTGCCACATGATTTTGGCAAAACTTTTGAAATTTGAATTTATTTGCCCATTTATACAGTTACCCACCTGGTGATAAAGTAGGTTTAACGCTAAGGGAAGAGTTACTTACTTCCACATGAGACTAGGTTGATTGTATAATTACACACATCAAAAGGATGTTAGAGCCAACAGGAAACAGTTGGTAGAATACTCCATTCACATTACTATCTATGTAAGCTAAAGAAAAACAAAGTGTATGCCAAAGATCAGTCTACAATAATTTTACTTATATAACAACCATACTCTTTGAGAAAACAAACATCAGAAGAATTCAGTAGAGGAATAATTATAGAACCGAAAATAATGGTTCCACTGCATGAAGCGTAATGAGTTTATGGAACAGGTAGAACAGCAAAATCATAAAATAAAGGTAAATCTGTTATGCTTCCCACCCAACAAGTTATGAAATGAAGGCATTTCTTGATTCCATACAGAGGAATAATTCTGATGATGACGCAATAGCGCATAATTGACTTGACTATTTGAGTTTACCATCACTTCAACAGTATTTCAGTCATATAGCGACGTCCAGCTAATTACAGGTGGAGGAAGACCCCGAATGCACGGAGGCATCCGGGTAGAACCACCTACCTACAGTGCATAGTTATGCAACTGCACATGTAGGAGTAATATATTAATACCAAGTATTGCCATAAAGAGTCCTACTAGTCAGGGAAATTAAAACAACAACTTATTGAGCACCGCCATTCTCTGAGAGAACAATTAGGATAGGTATAGTTTTTTCCTTAACTATTATTAGCCACTGTAAATGGAACGATTGCATTAAGTTTCAAACTCAAACACAATTTAGAAAATGAGTGTAATTCATCTATACCACGTACGTAAGCCCATGGGACTGTAAATTAAACTTAATGTGTTTTTCATTTATTTATAATGGCTCTTAATTATAAGAGGCATCAGCCATCTGCATTTTCTTCTTTCAGAAAAAAAAATCCCCCAGCCAAGTAAAATACAGCTACAGGATAACAAATGTAATGACTCAATATTTTCCAAAATATTTTTAGGAATTTTCTCTAACATATCATTACTACTTGTTTCTCTTCGATGGCATGAGGAGTCCATAGATCCAGAAGCAACATAACTTCCTTATCAATCTTTGTTTTACTGACAGGCTCATGTTTAGATAGCTGTTTGTTACCACAAAAACCACTGGTTTTCACGCCCCTCTTTTGAACTGTTACAGACAAGATTCAATATAGGCTGGTGTTTTTCTCCATTTCTGAAATACTTGTCACTACATATATTTTCAAACAGTATGCTTATTTGGTTATGCCATGTTTGACATTGTACAACATAGCCAAAAAAGACGGCCCATTTGACATAGTCATGATATAATGTCTAGACATTTTGTATGCTTGTAAGAAGTATCTGTCAATATTTTTATGAGGATATACATTTCATTTTTTTTTTTAAATTTAATAGCAGTCAGTTATCCGGAGTGTCTCTGGGTGAACCAACACTGAAAAGCATCC
>CM037792.1:51194911-51244911 GCA_021229015.1 Solen grandis | reverse complement strand
CAAGGAAGATAAATTAGAAGAATGTACTGTTTTAATGGCTTTGGTTTGCTGCAGATGTGAATTGAACCTACAGCCTCCTGGTTATGAGGTACTCAAACCGCTTGGCCACTGACGCTGGTCTTTGTAATTCTATGGTACTTATATAAATAGGATGAACCCATTACCACTATGATCTGTTACTTTTTCAACTGATATCAAACCAGATCAGACTGAAAGCAAAGCTTAACTGGCCCTACTGCGCAAATTTCTCATCTCAAAGATACGATAGCATTCAATATACTTGTTTGCTTGGTTTCATGTCCCACCAGCTGTGCTTATGTCATTTGTCTCTATTTCTATACAAATGGCATGATACGACACCCAGTCACACGAAGAAAAATGTATGATCTTAAATTCAAATATCATATTCAAATCCCTAAAAGCCTTATTGTCATACTTGAGTTAGAGCATGAAAATCATTCTATTTTTACGAACATGGGGCCTGGAACTTACTACCAATGTTCTCTTAACTCTAATTATGAGGGTACAACTAGTATATTTTCAATTATTGTGGCTCAGGATTGAACTGGCATCATCACTTTCAACCTCTTGGCTACCAAGGCTGGTCTCACCCTGTGAATTACAAAGAAGATGACCTGGTTATTCCACTTCATCAATCTGTCATAGCTTTTGTGTGCGCAGATTACTCACTTTGTTAAGTAACAGGATATATCTGGTAAATACTCACTGGTTTGTGTCATTGTTACATGGTAGAGGTTCATAAATTCTAACATGGATACAGTCTCCTCCAGAAGTGACTTGAATCTGAAACAAGGAAAATTATGACTGACCCATTACAATGCCAAGTCCAAGTGTTCTTGTATCTGATCTACTAAAATGCCCTAACAGATACAGGAAACTAGTGACATACAATGTCTTTTTCCCCATTTTCATGTTAGAGGGCGCTTGACATTAGCAGCAATGGGTCTAGCACAAAAGGTGAGTCATATCAATATATATATTATATATACTGATACATGTATACGACTTGCCTTTTATGCCAAACCCCTGTACTTAGCAGTAGCAAATTTGCTCAAAATGGCAACCTGTCATTTGTTACCTGAAATCTATGGCCCATTTTCAGACTATGTTTCTGTTCATATTTGTTCTCTTCTGAATGACAGAGACTGGTGCTTCAACCTATATAGACCCTAGACAAGTTTGGGAGAGTTAGGGTTGCAGGTCACTAGTCAACAAACAAGTATTATGACCCCAAACTATGTGTAAACAGGCAGTGATTTAAATGCAGACTGGGAGGGCCAGATGATCTGATTACAATACATGGTAATACTGATGCACTGTTGATAAATAAAAAGGCAAAATTGTGTTTATGTTTTTGTATAACTGGTTAATTGTTGTTGTTGCTGTATTGTGGTTTACCGTCCCTGCAATAGTATTTCAATCATATAGCGACGTCCAGCTAATCAAAGGTGACATTTTATGAAACGACTACAACTTGCTTTTTTAAAGTGAGTCTAAAATGCATAATATTAATAACAAACTCAAACCATTATACAATTGAAAATTGTTTTTTTTTTTAAAGACTTTGAATGACAAACTAATATTTTAATTAAAAAGCAGAACAACATGTATAATCACAACAAGAGGGCCATGATGGCCCTGGATCGCTCACCTGATATCATTAGGCTATGTAAAATCAAGTGACCCCTGGGGCAGAGCCAATTTTGACCCCAGGGTCATGATTTGAACAAACTGGGTAGAGGTCTATTAGCCCATGTTACATACCAAATATCTCAACCCTAGGCCTTGTGGTTTCTGAGAAGAAGATTTTTCAAGTTTTTCCTATATTAGCCTATGTTAAATCAAGTGACCCCTGGGGGTGGGGCCAATTTTGACCCCAGGGTCATAATTTGAACAATCTTGGTAGAGAGTCATAAGATCATGCTACATACCAAATATCTAAACTCCAGGCCTTGTGGTTTCTGAGAAGAAGATTTTTTCAAGTATTTCCTATATTAGCTTATGTTAAATCAAGTGACCCCTGGGGTAGGGCCAAATTTGACCCCAGGGTCATAATTTGAACAATCTTGGTAGAGAGTCATAAGATCATGCTACATACCAAATATCTAAACTCCAGGCCTTGTGGTTTCTGAGAAGAAGATTTTTTCAAGTATTTCCTATATTAGCTTATGTTAAATCAAGTGACCCCTGGGGCAGGGCCAAATTTGACCCCAGGGCCATGATTTTAACAAATTTGGTTGTGATCTACAGACATGCTCACACCAAATATCTAAACCCCGGGCCTTGTGGTTTCTGAGAAGAAGATTTTTCAAGTTTTTCCTATATTAGCATATGTTAAATCAAGTGACCCCTGGGGCGGGGCCAATTTTGACCCCAGGGTCATGATTTGAACAAACTTGGTAGAGATCCACCAGACAATGCTACACACCAAATATCTTAACTCTATGCCTTGTGGTTTCTGAGAAGAAGATTTTTCAAGGTTTTTTCCTATAGTAGCCTATGTTAAATCAAGTGACACCTGGGGCGGGGCCAATTTTGACCCCAGGGTCATAATTTTTACAATCTTGGTAGAGAGTCATAAGATTTTTTCCTATATTAGCCTATGTAAAATCAGGTGACCCCTGGGGCGGGGCCAAATTTGACCCCAGGGCCATGATTTGAACAAACTTGGTAGTGATCTAATAGACAATGCTGCACACCAAATATCTAAACCCAGGCCTTGTGGTTTCTGAGAAGAAGATTTTTTCAAGTATTTTCTATATTAGCCTATGTAAAATCAGGTAGTTTTGACCCCAGGGTCATAATTTGAACAATCTTGGTAGAGAGTCATAAGATCATGCTACATACCAAATATCAAAAGGCTAGGCCTTGTGGTTTCGGAGAAGAAGATTTTTTCAAGTTTTTCCTATATTAGCCTATGTTAAATCAAGTGACCCCTGGGGCGGGGTCAATTTTGACCCCAGGGCCATAATTTGAACAATCTTGGTAGAGAGTCATAAGATCATGCTACATACCAAAAATCAAAAGGCTAGGCCTTGTGGTTTCGGAGAAGAAGATTTTTAAAATTTTCATTTTTAAAATCTATTTTTAGCTCCTGTGACCTAGATTTTTGACCAATCAAAATAATTTTAACAACTTCGGATAAGGGCCCCATAATGAACATTCCTGTGAAGTTTTATCAAAATTGACCAAGCGGTTAAGGAGGAGATGTCGTTTGAAGCAAAATGTTGACGGACGACGGACGGACGGACGACGGACGGACGACGGACGGACGGACGACGGACGAAGACCGGTCACAATAGCTCACCTTGAGCCTCTGGCTCAGGTGAGCTAAAAATGACTGTCACAAAAAAAACAAAAGAAAAGAAATATAGTCTAGACACCATACAAATATCCTAGGCCATTCTGTCCTGAAAATTAAAATTCAATAGGCCATCAAATTGATCAAAATAAAAATATGAACATAATGCAATGATTTATTAATTTAATTTGACTATCATCATTTAACAAGATAAAAAATAAATAAAGGTTTCGGTGACTGTCAACTGATCACTTTCAACTATTCTTAGTTAACTAAATATCTTCTAGATCTCTTTCAACTATTCTTAGTTAATTCAACATCTTCTAGCCATATAGTTTTTTTTTGTACTTCCAAGACAAAAAGATGAGTGAAGGTTGATGATCAGATATTTCTATTCCAAACATCATAAAAAAACAACAAGAGGGCCATGATGGCCCTAAATCGCTCACCTGATTACAAATGCGCAACATATGTTGGATTTTTCATATGGACCTACTTTTTGACCCAACTTCAAACTTGTCCAAAATATAATGGAAACAGACATTCCGACCAAGTTTCATGAAGATTGGGCCAAAAATGTGACCTCTAGAGTGTTAACAAGGTTTTTCTAAGATTTGACCTCCTGACCTACTTTTTGACCCCACATGACCCAAAATTTAAACTTGTCCAAGATTTTATTGAAACAACATTCTGACCAAGTTTCATGAAGATTGGGCCAAAAATGTGGCCTCTAGAGTGTTTACAAGGTTTTTCTAAGATTTGTCCTCCTGACCTACTTTTTGACCCCACATGACCCAAAATCGAACTTGTCCAAGATTTAATGGAAACCTTGTGACCTACTTTTTGACCCCACATGACCCAAAATCAAACTTGTCCAAGATTTTATGGAAACAAACATTCTGACCAAGTTTCATGAAGATTGGGCAAAAAATGTGGCCTCTAGAACGTTAACAAGGTTTTTCTTAGATTTGACCTTGTGATCTACTTTTTGACCCCACATAACCCAAAATCAAACTTGTCCAAGATTTTATGGAAACATACATTCTGACCAAGTTTCATGAAGATTGGGCAAAAAATGTGGCCTTTCTAAGATTTGACCTTGTGACCTACTTTTTGACCCCACATGACCCAATTTCCAACTTGTCCAAGATTTAATAGAGACAAACACTCTGACTAAGTTTCATGAAGACTGGCCTAAAAATATGGCCTCTAGGGTGTTAACAAGCCAAATTGTTGACGACGCACGATGGACGCCAGACGAAGGGTGGTCACAAAAGCTCACCTTTAACATGTTGTGCTCAGGTGAGCTAAAAAAAAAGATCGCTGATATCATAATGCAGCAGTTGTAAGACACAACAGGTAATGTCCTAGTGTACTTCCTTATCCAAACACTCACCTAACATGAAACTCTATTTAAAGATTTGACAAGCGGCACTTCAAAGAGGTAAGAAACCCCTATCAGCAATGTCAGCTTGAGATAAAAGGAGGCTGGACATTGGTATATGCCGGTTTCACACCCTTTCAATTTTACTGCTGCAATATGTTTATTTTTTTTGTGTAGAGTGGATGTCACACAAGAAAACTGAAACTGAATCAGTGGAGGGGGCACAGAGGGAGGTATGTGGTAGCACTTGTGCAAGCATTCATTTCAAGATAATCGGCAGCTTCTCACAGTATAATTTATACACAAACTTGGCCAATTCAACTCATTCTGACGACAGAGCTTATTCCCTTTACCTGAACTATTTTGCACCTTACTTAGATTTAGTTACTGTGCTGATAACTTGAGAATGTGTGACACTATGGCCCACTGTCCCTCCCAAAGTGGGACAAGCTCTTGAGAGATGATTTGGGATTATGATCAAAAACAACTTCTGGAATGGAGTAAATAAACAAACTGGTAGGAATCATACACTGAATATAAATTGTGTTTTTTATTTGTCACATAATAGAAATTTATAATGAATATCGGCCATTTGTCCAGAGAATGCAATTTTAATCGACCTTATGTCTTAACTACTAACATAAGCTTGGCCTTTCAATTTTTTTTTGGCAAATCGCCGATGGTCGAAATCAATCAGAATCACGTATCCCTTTCAGATTCTTACGTGAAAAAGGCTCAATCTGATTGGTTGATATACCATTGCCTCAATGAAATCTGATTAGTTTAAACTTATTTATTTTACGTCAATTGGGAAACAAGTTCTTACAACTTACACTAATCCTTCTCGACGGTTCCTGGTTTAGACCAGTACTTTGCACCCGTGAAGATCATGTAGAGTTCTTGCCTCCAATGGAGTTCGAACACAAAACCTTCGGATCCTTAATCGGATACTGGACCACGACGCCCTCAAATAAATCTGATTGGTTGATCAATAATGCTTTTCCTTCTCTGCGATATGTTAATTTAAAACGGATTTTCCCTCTTTTGGTCTCGGAATGTTTTCGTATCTATGCTTTTTAGCAGACTGTAGTATTTGGCGAGACTGAAAAATTGGAATGCGACAGGGGCGCACCCAGTTCAAAAAACAATGTGACATTTTGGTTTTTAATGTGACTGTGGCGCATGTCTTTTCCGATCACTGGATAGGATACAAGATATTAACCTTTGAAAAAATCTTTAACCAAAGCAAAGCTGATGCCATGGAAAATATTATATCTCTCATATTCTTCAAATTGTCAAGCTAAAAGTCAAATCATGTGTTTGATTAGTTGATTTTCCTGTATTTTGATAATGATTGTGGCTCAAACACAACTCAAAACCATTTAAGCTAATTCAGAAACAAAATTACAAACAACATGTAAATGTATGATTTCTGACCAAATACACCAAGGAAATTACAATGTATAATAGAGAAAAAGTAAAAGAATTACCCTTGAACTACCTTGTTCTGTGATATGCATAATAAATGGCCAAAGCTTTCACCATTTTCTTACCTTTACAAAGTAATTTGTGCCAGATACCATCTGGCTCTTGTATTTCAGGGTCTTGAATACTTCAAAATTTTCTTTACTGGAATTCTTCACTATCTCCTCCTTTAACTGCAAATTAAATAAACCACATTAGAACAATAAATGTCAGCAATCAACAGGGACATACCACTAACTAAGTCAAGAGCTTCCCTATATTGGAGCTGTCATCAAAAACATGGGAAAGTCAAGTGCTTCCTTACTAGATTATGTTTGATCTCAATGGCTGAATTTCCTGTCATACATAAAATATATATACAACAACAGAATAATTACATTCAAGAGCTTGAATAGAGTATGATCCGGGTAGTACACTTAAGACACAAGTTTAAAACATCTCAAAAGGTGGAAAATTACTTCCTTTCAATTCACCCTGCTTGTCTAAATAAGAGTTCTAATGATGTTCAACTGTTATTTATTTATGACTTTTTTTTTCTAGATGATGGGGCAGGGGCCTTAAATACCACCACCCCCACACACTTTTTATGGTGGTGGTGGAGGGGGAGGATGGTTAAATACATGTAGTTAAAAAGAAGTAAATAGGAAATAGCAAATTTGGGGAAAAATACATGAATTTCAGGAAATAGGGAAAAGATGCCTGTAAATGACTCCAAATATATATAAATAAATCTCAGGGGTGTAAAAAAATTTTTTAAGTCACTCGTCCTGTAGGACAAGTTGGTGAAAAATCTTACTTGTCCTTAAACAAAGTTAGCTTGTCCTAAAATGATTTTAATTTTGCTTCCTGTAGTTGTATAAAGCTTTTGATATTTTGCGGAAACACTGCAAAACATTTTTTTCCATCAACCACGGAGAGGCAGAAAACCAATGATCTGGGGCTTAATTTTCTTGTGCATTTCGTTTTATCGTAAGCGCTTTGATGCTTACTATGTTTTAACTTTCGCTTTTTTGTATTTTCGTCGTCTCTGCCGTCTAGAAGCATCTTCATTGACAATTGTTAACATATTTGCTGTCCCTGACTGTGCCGCAGTCCCAGACTGTGCCGCAAACAAACAAAAAACGTATTGAAAAAACAGCGTAGAATATTGTGAACCAGTCTGCGCTATACCTTACGGATCTTTCTAAAAAATGAACGTTGTGATATTTTGTCAAAATTAGCCTCTCTGATCAAGCAACGCATTTTATGATCTTGATTAACCATTGTAACAATATGAAATACATTTTTACTGAAACATTTCTATCTTGGCTGCGAAAAGTTAGTTGTCCGGTCGGACGAATGTTCAGGGAAATTATGCTCGTCCGACCCTGAAATTCACTCGTAAATACAAGCGGACGAGTGGATTTTTACAGCCCTGATTCTGCATTAACTATCTGTCTCTGTAGTATGATACCACCAAACATGTAAAAGAAGTTTCAGATATAACCTATGCCTTGTTACTGAGATATAAGCATGAAATTCCTTGCAAGCAAAATTTTTACCAAAATTTTTAATTCATAAAAAGGGCCATAGGCATAGTTTGTAATACATAGCATCAAGAGCTATCTTTCTTTATAGCAATTAGTATAATACCCCTGAACGTGTTAAAAGATGTTTCAATTAAATCCAATGCCTGCTTAATACAGAGATATAACTATAATAACGAAAAAACCTTGCATGCAAATTTCTTTGTTAAAAAGGTGCCATAATTTGTATTAAATTCAGTCAAAAATTATTTACATTGGTTGGTTGATGTCCCTCAACATGTTCATAAACATTCAAGTCAATACCATTAACAATTATTGAGATAGTAGCTTGCATATGAAACATTAACGAAATTTTCAACTGCATGAAAAACTTGAACCAAATTTTCTGAGTTAAAAAGGGGCAATAATTTGTATTAAATTCATTCAAGAGTTATCTACCTTGATTGGCTGATGCCCCTGAACATATTCATAAACTTTCAAGCCAATACAATGAATGATTATGCAAGGCTGATAGTAACTTGCACTAACTTGCATGCAAAACAAAAAAACCTGCAACGCCGACGCACCTGCCAGTAATACCCGAAAGGGGAGTTTGTGCAGTATATATCTAGATAGATAGATAGATAGATGTGGTTCTTCGAATCCCTAGTCGAGCTAATAAATATAATGTAATACCTCTTCACAAATTGTTTGAACTTCCGGAGTCACTTCTTTTTCACTGCCAACACCACCACACATCATTTTTAATGTTAAAATATGATTCACTAACTTCTCAAGTATAATTCAAGTATTTTCTCGCTCACACAGACTGACGCAAAATCACAAGACGATTTTATCGAGATCTTGTTCATCAGACGCTTTTGTCCCCAAATTCCATATTCAATATCAGTTAACAGTTTTAATGTGTCAGCGACGAACTCGATTTACTATGCCTTTGATGAAATGATATATATTGTGCTAATTTCAAACATCGTTGGAGTAAAATATTTTGTGAATCTAATGAAATGTACAATAACTTGTTTTTATTTCCGCGTCTGAATCGCTAAAACGCTTGAAAGCGGTGTTGATATACAAAGCTCTTCGATTAATTTATTTGATGGATACCATGGATGACCTCAAGAAAACAGCTTGTGAAGTGATAGATAACAGGAGTGACACGCTTAATGATTTAAGTCAAAAGATATGGAGCAATCCAGAACTTGGTTTTAAAGAATTTTTTGCTCATGCAGAACTTACAAAATTTCTTGAAAATGAAGGATTTCAAGTAGAAAAATCTTACGAACTTGAAACAGCATTTAAGGCAGTATACCAAAACACTGAAGGCAAAAATCAACCAAACATCGCAGTATTGTGTGAGTATGATGCACTTCCAGGCATCGGACATGCATGTGGTCATAATCTCATCGCAGAAGTAGGCGTGGCAGCATCATTGGGAATAAAGGAAGTGTTAAAAACACACAAACTTGGAACAGTATGTTGAATTTTATGCCAGCAAGTGTCAGCTAGTTAGGATTAACTTTGACCTAAAATAAAACAGTCGAGTCTTGTTAAGGAATATTTGATAAAGAAATTCTTTTGTAAACATCACATCACGATTTACATTGGTTATATAGCAGCCTAAAAATTACATATATAAAGCACTGATTCTGTAAGCAAACTAGGGGTCTTGGGTTCAAGTCTTGGTCTGGCTGCAGACAGCTAAAAGTAAGCTACATAGTTCCCTGCAAATATTGATTGAATTTGTTTCTTATTTACAGGACCCCGATATTCATGCAGTCAAAAAAAAGAAGACACTTAAAAAAATCAACCTCTCCATATATTTATATATAGAAAGGTCATTTTTTTTATTTTTTTTGACTGAATATGGGGGGCCCTGTGACAGGACAGAAAAAACAAATGTTAACGAACCCAGGACAGTATATCCTGAAGGAATATACTGTTAACAGTCCCACATTAGGCACCAGACATAACCAGGTTAGGAAAGTTTGAAATGAAACTGGGACTTGAACGCAGGATCTTTCGCTTACAAAATGACTGCTCTAACAACTGAGCTATCTGACTGCTTCACAAATATGTTCAACTTGTAAACCACTTCATATTACACCTGTTCAAGGCCTCAGTTAGCTTTTTTTAAGATTTGTATATGTCTTTAAATATCTAAGAACATGGTAATCAAGATCTTAACATAGACAATTTAAGGTGTCAAGATTCAATGGTTGATGACGTTACAAGGTTGTGGTTTATAGTCAGTCATTATGGAGACAGTCTGTGCAATTCTCATTATGAATTTTCATATTTTGTTGAGTCAGAGAACTTATGAGTTTTGGTCTTGGACCCCAAGTTCTCAAAAAAGTACTTAAGCATGATGGGCTTAAACTCAAGTTTTTATCAAATCTAATGACTACCTGATTTTGAGTTTGAGCTTGAAACTTTTGAAAAACTTGGAAAAAAAATTCAGGGACAGGGGAGTGGTCTTCCTTACACTTACTGTCTATCATATTTACCAATAATTTTGTTTAGGACATAAATATAAAGAGCAGACTGCAAAACTCTTCATGTCCTTCTTCTTTTATATGCACGTATAATAGTTCTGCAGTTAGTCCTCAATGTGCATTTAATATCTCACAAGTTGACCGTGCTCGGCTGCCCAGCAGAGGAGGGTTTATGTGGCAAAGCTGACCTCATCAGATTGGGAGCATTCCAGGGACTAGATGTGGCTATGATGGCCCACCCCTCCCAGACTACACTGGCAAAACCAAACTATGTATCAATGACTCCGTAAGTGTAACATTGGTGGCCTATGTCATTAAAATAGTTTTGGTAATTCTTTTTTCATTATAGTTGATTATCAATTTGTTGTATGTGTAAGTATCTTAATTATAAACTACCTCAACCATTGATCATACGAATGATACATGCATCCCAGTGTAGCTATTGGATAGCCTAATTATTTAATTTCAATACTGGGTACATCATTCTGTATAACCATTTGAACACCCCGTCCCCATAATTGAAAACAATTGTAAGACTTGATCTGTCAATTTGAGATTTATTTGAGTTTGTCTTTCATTAAGTTCTATCATTATGAACAGACATTAAATGTTTGTATGAGTTTATGTTTGGACCAGATGATTCAATTTTTTCTATTTATACCTTGTCACCTCAACATTGTTTGACATTGTTTCCCAAGGCTGTCTATCAAGTACCAGGGTAAAGCAGCTCATGCATCGTCCTATCCCTGGGAAGGTCTGAACGCGCTGGACGCAGCAGTTACATGCTACAACAATATATCATGTCTCAGACAGCAGATGAAACCAACATGGAGAGTTCATGGTATAGTATACAGCATTTTATGGCAAATATAAGGACTATATTGGCCTTATTCTCCAAAGAACAAATAATATGTTCATATAGTTCTTCCCAGTCTTGGAATTAAGACAATGCTGCTTTGCTATATGATCACTGAAAATTTGAGTACACTAAATTCCCCATTTTGGCAATATACATTTCATGATTTCATATTTTACAATAATCCTTTCTTCGCCAAACACACTTCCCCAAAAACTGAAAAAAAAAAGACAGCTGTTGTTGTTTTTTATCCCCCGCCGCCTTTCTACCTTTCATAATTTTTTAGTTATTGCCCTTTGTTATTTTTTAGACTTAATTTTTGTCCGAAACATAAGTTTAAAAGAATTCGAGATATCAACTTAGAACTTCATAGGAGGATAGATCTTATTGGGGAGGAGTGCAGTGTGCAAGAATGATAACTCTACCTTTCATAATTTTTGAGTTATTGCCCTTTGTTATTTTTTAGACTTAATTTTCATCTGGAGCATAATTTAAGTTTAAAAGAATTTGAGGTATCAACTTGGAACTTCATAGGTTTAAAGTGGATAGATCTCATTGAGAAGGAGTGCAGTGCACATGAATAAAAACTCTACCTTTCATAATTTTTGAGTTATTGCCCTTTGTTATTTTTCAGACTTAATTTTTGTCCAGAGCATAACTCGAAAAGTATTTGAGGTATCAACTTGATACTTCATAGGTGAATAGATATCATTGAGGAGGAGTGCAGTGCACAAGAATGATAACTCTACCATTCATTCTTTTTGAGTTATTGCCCTTTGTTATTTTTCAGACTTAATTTTTGTCCAGAGCATAACTCGAAAAGTATTTGAGGTATCAACTTGATACTTCATAGGTGAATAGATCTCATTGAGGAGGAGTGCAGTGCACAAGAATGATAACTCTGTCTTTCATAATTTTTGAGTTATTGCCCTTTCTTATTTTTCAGGCTTAATTTTTGTCCGGAGCAAAACTCAAAAAATATTTGAGATAACAACTCGAAACTTCATAGGTGGATAGATCTTATGGAGGAGGAGTGCAGTGCACAAGAATGACAACTCTACCTTTCATAATTTTTTAGTTATTGCCCTTTGTTATTTTTCAGGCTTAATTTTTGTCCAGAGCATAAGTAAAAAAGTATTGAGGGGGAAAATGCAGTGCACAGAATGATAACTCTACCTTTTTTTTAGTTATTGCCCTTTGTTATTTTTTATTTTCATCTGGAGCATAATTTAAGTTTAAAAGAATTTGAGGTATCAACTTGGAACTTCATAGGTTTAAAGTGGATAGATCTCATTGAGGAGGAGTGCAGTGCACATGAATAAAAACTTTCATAATTTTTGAGTTATTGCCCTTTGTTATTTTTCAGACTTAATTTTTGTCCAGAGCATAACTCAAAAAGTATTTGAGGTATCAACTTGATACTTCATAGGTGAATAGATCTCATTGAGGAGGAGTGCAGTGCACAAGAATGAAAACTCTACCATTCATACTTTTTGAGTTATTGCCCTTTGTTATTTTTCAGACTTAATTTTTGTCCAGAGCATAACTCAAAAAGTATTTGAGGTATCAACTTGATACTTCATAGGTGAATAGATCTCATTGAGGAGGAGTGCAGTGCACAAGAATGATAACTCTGTCTTTCATAATTTTTTAGTTATTGCCCTTTTTATTTTTCAGGCTTAATTTTTGTCCGGAGCAAAAAAAAAATAATTGAGATAACAACTCGAAACTTCATAGGTGGATAGATTTTATGGAGGAGGAGTGCAGTGCACAAGAACGACAACTCTACCTTTCATAATTTTTTAGTTGTTATTTTTCAGGCTTAATTTTTATCACCGTGACCTTGACATATTACCTGTAGACCTCAAAATAGAGGAATTAGTAGGTCTTCACATGGGTTTCATATCTATATTCACTTTAAACATCAGTCCTCATTACCAAAAATTTTCTTTTAAAAAGGAAATATTCTATGTCAACATGGCTCTTGTTCTTTTTGGTAAATTTTGTTGATCTTCAGGAAGGATCGGGAAGCATGGATGAATAAGAAATGATGTTTCCATAGATTTTAAAAAATAATAATAAATTGAAAAAATATTTATATTGGGGATATCATAGCTTTTATGGCAAAGTAGTTAATATTACTGAATAACTATCACTGATCCTGTCACCACTGTTGATTCCAGTCCGAGCCTTGTAACTTAATTCTAAGTAAGTTTTTCAGCCACTTGTAGTAGGTTGAGGGTTCTGCCTGGGTGCCTTTTCAAACTGTGTGGTCATCCTCTGTAGTTAGCAGGATGGTGCAATTTGATTGAAATAACTGTTGTGCTGATGGTAAACTCCAAAACAAGATATTTTTATGACAATCTGCTGCAGGGGTTATAAAGAATGGTGGGGCTCAGCCTAACATTATACCAGAGGAAACGGAACTTGACTATTACTTACGGACAACTAATAATGCAGACATGGAAATATTGAAGAAGAAGGTGGCTGGTTGTGTAGAAGGGGCAGCCCTTGCGACAGGCTGCACGGTGTGTACATCTCTAGTTATATTTTTATCTCACCAGAGCAACATCCATTTTTTATAATGTTTATCCCTCAAATGACATGTTATAATCAGGCACAGTTCAGCTCATTATGATTCAGTGTTAAAATTGCACCATATTGGCTTTTGTGTCATAATAGAGATTTCTATAATAGATTTACTTTCTTTCACCTTTTTTCCAATCATTTTTGAACTATCTTTAAACTTTGCCATATATTTCATCTATTTAAAAAAAATGAATTAATATATTAAATTTGCCTGAAATGCTTGTGATCAAGACAAACAATAATCTAAACATCAGTATTATTCTGTTTATGTTTTAATTAAAATATTTCTTTCATGGAAAATAGTTTTATGACTTGACTAGACTTGACTATTTGAGTTTACCGTCGCTTGGACAGTATTTCGTTATTCCTCAGCAATGTTTTGACCATTATTTTCTGTTAGGGAAGGCCTTGTAAAATATACTTAACCCCCACTATAACAGGATTTAAACCCGCTGTCATGTATTACCACTGAACTTTGATACCCTTCTTTTATATTGGATATAATGATAATTTTTATGTAAACTGCCTCACAGTATATCTTCTAGTAGAGTTTGCAATTATGCACTTGTTTATTAGTATTCTACCGAATCACCACATGGGACTATAGGTTTACCGTTTGTCTGTTTTTCTTTCCATCAGTCATCCATCTGTCCACAAAAATTGGATCCTGCGATAATAAAAAGTATAGGAATATTTTTGTGAAACTTGAAGCATGGATAGGTAGCAATATGGATATTATGCACATCATTATATTTTTGTCCCTATGTTGAAAAATGTGGTTGCTATGGCAACAAATAGACTTGAAATAGTGAAAAAATGGTGATATATGTTAGAACCCATATAGATTTCCATTATAAACTTGCTAAATGTTTTGAGACTCAAAAGACCAGTTCCCATGTCATGTCCCATAACTCTGACCTTTGATTTCACAAGTTATCCTCCTTTTTCACATTGAACATTTTCCAAAAATCTACATTTCCTTGAATATTTCTGGAACCTATGGATGCATTTGATTGAGACTTTATACAAACTTTATTGTTAGTTATACAATATGTCCCATAACACTTTCCCTTATTTTAACAAAATTTTGCCCCTTTTTACTTAGAAAATAAAGCAAATTGTTTATTCTCTTGAATGTTTTTCTTCCAGTTTCTTTTGAGCTTATGCAGAACCTATATAACTTACACCAAGTCTTACAGATCACACAGCAGGATGCATTTATAATTCTATTATTTGTTTTGAAAAATTCATGCCCTTTTTATGCACAATTGTTTTTTCCCAATCTAAAAGGAAGCTTCAGACAGTGGCAACCTACAGTCAAGCAGCATACCCATGAAACTAGGATCTGTCCTGGATATTGTCTTAACTAACTACTCGTTTGGAAATTGTCACATAGCCAACATGCCTGTGTACTATTCTGACCACCACCTGATCTCTATCCACATGAAAATCTGTTGTATAACAACAAACTGTTGGTTTCAGCTAAATTATTGTCAGTATTTGAATTTTGAGTCTATTTAGTGTGACAAGGCCCTTTCGGATAGGGGACTTTTATTGTTTTGCAATAGTCTTACTTTTTAGCTCACATGAGCACAACGTGCTCAAGGTGAGCTTTTCTGATCGCCTTTTGTCCAGCGTCCGTCGTCCGTCGTCCGTGCGTGCGTGCGTGCGTGCGTGCGTGCGTCCGGCGTCAACAATTGCTTCAAACAACATCTCCTCCTAAACGGCTTGGCCAATTTGAAAAATATTTTGCAGGAATGTTCCTTGGATGAAGCTCTACTAAAGTTGTATAAATGGTTCTGGTCCATTGCATAATTAGGTCACAGGAGCTAAAAATAGATTTTAAAAATGAAAATTTAAAAAATCTTCTTCTCTGAAACCACAAGGCCTAGCCTTTTGATTTTTGGTATGTAGCATGATCTTATGACTCTCTACCAGGATTGTACAAATTATGACCCTGGGGTCAAAATTGGCCCCGCCCCAGGGGTCACTTGATTTCACATAGGCTAATATAGGAAAAACTTGAAAAATCTTCTTCTCCGAAACCACAAGGCCTAACCTTTTGATTTTTGGTATGTAGCATCATCTTATGGACCACTACCAAGATTGTACAAATCATAGCCCTATGGTGATAAATGACCCCGCACCAGGGGTCACTTGTTTTACATAGAGTTATATAGAAAAATCTTAAAAAATCTTCCTCTATGAATCCATAAGGCCTAGAGCTTAGATATTTGGTATGTAGCATCATCTTATGGGCCACTACCAAGATTGTACAAATCATAGCCCTATGGTGATAAATGACCCGCACCAGGGGTCACTTGTTTTACATAGAGTTATATAGGAAAATCTTAAAAAATCTTCTTCCATGAATGCATAAGGCCTAGAGCTTAGATATTTGGTATGACAGATCATCATTATGTCCATAACCAATATTGATTTCAAATCAATACCCTATGTTAAATGACGACCATTGTCAATTTTTTACTGAGATTATATAGGAAAATTTTCATTATTTGAGATTCATAGCCTAGAGCTTTATTGTTGTTATACATATTTATAGCACTACCGATTTTACAAAATCTTGCCCTATGTTGATTAAAATGAGCACATCACTTGTTTTTCCTGAGTTTTTGAGTATGAAAATCTATATAAAATCCTCTTAGATCATAAGCTAGGTGCATTTGATATTTGTATTGATCATCTTATGCATACGTTGTACAATCATTAGCCCAATGTGAAAAGTGACTCAACAGGGCACTTACGTTTCATAGAGTATAGCAGAAATCTAGAAATCTTCCTAGGAATCTTAAGCTAAGCTAGATTTTTGGTAGTTAGATCTAGTTCATACAAAGTTCCAATCTGGCCTGTGATAATACCTGCGCCCATCTTCTCTGAACCATATGCCCATGCAAATCTGTGTGTATATTCAAAAACTGTTTTTAGTAAAGTTATTCAGATATCTTGATTGTTTAAAAACTTATTAGTTGAACAATGGTATCAGGTAGGGATTTTAGGTGCAATCATGGCCCTCTTTTTATATCCACAGGTGGAATATGAGTTCAGTCAAAAATCCTACTACAATCTACTGTCAAATGACACACTCGCTGCATTATTTGAAACAAATGCCACATCCATTGGGGTCCAGTTTGAAACCAATGAAGAAAAAAGGAGGAAATTTGGAGGCTCAACAGATATGGGCAATGTTTCTCATGTTGTCCCGAGCATCCATCCCAAGTTTTACATCGGAACAACAGTTAGTAATCATTCAAAGGGTTTCACAACAGCGGCAGCCACCCCAGAAGCTCAGAAGTATTCATTAGCTGTCGCTAAGTCTCTTGCAATGACGGCCATTGACGTCTTTATCAATGATAAACTGTTGAAAGCTATCCGAGAAGATTTTGAGAATGATATTAAAACTGCCTAGTGATTCAAGTAATCTCTTTATAACATTAGACAAGTAAAAAATTCATGTGATCTTTTCTTCATATTAATACAATGACATTTACTGGTAGTCATTTTTTTTTGCTTTTCTAAGTAAATTGAAAATTTCTACTATGAAAATGTCATTCCAATTCTCAAAATTGACATTGGGATTCTGACAAAAATATTGTGGTAGATCTATTTTTTTTTTTGACTGAAATATATTGCTACTCAGTATTATTCTTGCAGAAACTGTTTATTTTCAAATACTCAGTGCATTTATTTATTCAGCAAATCTATGATATTTATGTAAATTATTCAGAAGTTTGTGTTGAATATGCAGATATGATTGTTGAATTTAAATTTGTGTGTGTTAATTGAGAAACAAGTTTTATTTATACTTGTACTTATCCCTGTTGATGATCCTTGGTTGTACCTACCAGTACTTTGTGGCATGAATACTTTTACAATTGTTATTTTATCAGTATATTTGGATGTTCTGACTCACTTACTGTTATCTGTTTTATTAAACAGAGTTTTTTGTTATATATTTTTCATGGGTTGTTTTAATGATACCATTATATTACTTTCCTGTTGTATTATTTATTAACAAATCCCAGCAGGGTCATTCGGATTTTCATGTGAGGAAGCCTTCCAGCTGGCTTGCGGTAGGTCAGTGGTTCTACCTGGATGCCTCCGTGCATTCGGGATCTAAAGAATCTTGCACCTGTAGTTAGCTGGACATCGCTATATGACTGAAATACTGTCGAAGCAACAGTAAACTCAAACAGAAAAACTTATAACTTAAAACTTTTAACAGAATTCAGACAAGTGAAATTGACATAATGGTATGTTGAATATTCTTTTTATCTTCATATTAATACATTCTCATGTACCGCAGTTATACTTTTTCTGCTTTTCTAAGTAAACTGAAAAATTTCTACTCTGAGAAATGTCACTCCAGATCTCAAAATTTACATTGTAATTTTTACAAAAAATATTGTGGAATTTTACTTTCTAAAATTTTGACTGAAATTTATCACTACTCATTATCTTCTTATGAAACACACTAATTTTTCAAATGTTATTTATACAACATAATCTTTTGTGATAAATATTGTTTCTTGGTTGTTTTAATGATACTATTATAGTATAACTTTCCAGCTATAATTTTTATCAATAAAATGTATCCCATGGTATTCATCTGTGCCAAGAAAAATTCAGTGTGGATCTTTTATAAATAGTGTAATGATAATGCATACCCATTATAACACTCCATTAAAAAGTGAAACGCAGTATAAAATGATCTATTACTGGACTCCAAATATTTATTTTGTGATTTGTTTAATTGACTTAAGATGTGTTGTCATATAATTACACTGTATTCCAAGATGTTGTTTATAGACTTTGACACCAAACATATTGTTATAATAGAGATGCACATTATACATGTACTTTTATAGTACATGGAATATTCAAGCTGTCAATTTCATCACTTCATTCTAGTCAAGTCTTTCAATGACCTGCAAGACGTAAGGGCATCATTTTCAAGTAGTGATTACAAGAAAAATGTATCTCTGCATAAGTGTACCATTTCATTATGATATATGATGCAGAAGTGTGTCTCTTCATAATGATTTACATGTACAATGAACAAATTTGGGTGCTTTCTTCTGTCAGTCACATCCCGTTATATTTAAAGAAAATAGTATCCTTAAGGGTGGTCTAGCAGACTTATTCACCACCTTCATTGATAGCTGTAGTTTGTTGAATTCCAGGTGGTACATTTGGTAATTATTATCTCAGTTTCATGTAACTTTGATGAGAAATCTTGTACTCAGTGTGTTTACAATTGTAAAGAAATCTGATATTTTTGTTCTAGCTATTAGTGTTTTACATAATAGGTCAACCTGATAAGTCTGATTAATGATTCTTTATTATATTATATTATACTATATTATACTATATTATATCATATTATATTATATTATACTATTTTATATCATACTATATTATATTATACTATTATATTGAGTCCCTGGTCTGATTCTCAAAGTGCAATTATAAGGATACATTTGTTTTTGTTGTATTTGGGTTTACCGTCGCTGCAATAGTATTTCAATCATATAGCAATGTCCAGCTAATTACAGGTGGAGGAAGACCCCGAGGTACCCAGGTAGAACCACCGACAAGGCTTCCTCACATGAAAAATCCGAAGTCCCTACCGGGATTCAAACCCACAGCGGTGAGGGGCTGAGAGATTTGTAGTGCACAACTGTAACCGCTCAGCCACAACAGCCCCACAGATACATTTGTGTACTGGCTATATAAAGTCTATAAAAGATATATGCATAGTATAAGCAGTAGTCAGCAATATTATTTAGACCCTTATGATCTGCTTTGTTTTATTAACTGGAATATTGTGCAGTTCTTACAATACGTTCTGTACAAACTGTCTAATTCTTGTATATATTGAGAGGTTTGTCTATAGCATTCCTGTGCTTTCATTTAATGTTACTCAAAATGTTATTTAAATCAGACAGTTTGAATCAGCAGAGGTCATGCTTGAAAATGTCTATTTGTTGTTGTGCTAACTATTAACTGAAAATGCCCATACATACTAATCTTTTTTTCCAACTGTCCGGTAATTGTTTCTAAATTAAGATTTTTTTCCTGGTATTTTCCTAATGCTTCTCCAGATACCTGATCGGAATAATATGATTCCTTTGAATAATTAAAAAAAACTTACTAAGTTACAGGTAAAAACTGTAACTTATAATAATATTATGCTTTCTGGATTTAGATGGGCTGACTTGTCAGTGGGGATTATACTGCTACATTTTGTTATGTTTTGTTTTTTCACTACAGTTCAATCTTTCTTAAAAAATCCCTTCATATATTCCTACTGAAATAATTTTCTGTCACATAACTGCAGACAAATAATTATTTAAGGATGACCTGACTTTCACAGAATCATTATATATATCCAAATAATTTTCTACGGAGAGGGGTGAACAGCAATCCTCAGATTTTAAAAACTATCTTCAGTTTGGGTCTTTGAATAAAAGGGAAATAACTCTGCCAGCTATACAAGATTTTGACCAAAAGGCTTACTGCTACAATCTGAGTTTATGGGTCTAAGCAAATATTATGTCAGAATAAATCTGCCCATAATATTGATTTATCTGCCCTTAAAAATGACAGTAAAGAGCAAAAAAGAAAAAAAACTCACTTTCACGGACAGATACCTAAAAAAGTGGAATGGTGGCCCCAATTTTTCCCCATAAATTTGTGTCTAGTGTTTGTTGGGTTTTACGTCCCACCGACAGTATTTCAGTCATTTGGAGACGATGTCTACTTGAGACAGATATAGTGCTGCCACACTGCAGTATCACGCCGTACATATGTGGCATGATTCCACACACAATCACATTATCCTGACACCGAGCCAATCAGTCCTGCAACTACTCCTATATGCTGAGCGCCAAGCAAGGGAGCTATAACAGTACAATTTTTTACGACTTTAGTATGTCGCGGCCGGGGATCGAACCCACGACCTCCCGCTCCCGTGTTTCTAGTGTAATTCTCTATAATCTTGCAAAGTTTAAGAAATTATCATGGCTTGTTTTAATCTTTTCTTTATTTATATAGTAAAGAACTGTAATTGGTGCCTATGCCTTTAAGAGCTATGGTCACTTTTCACTTTGACTGTTTATTATATTGTCGAGTCAAGGCGGCGTAGTAGAGGTAATAATTACCTTCAGCAATAGCCCTCTTTTTTTTTTCTTTTTTTGAATGACAATACTTGTAATAATGTTAAGAAACAGCATTCGCTAAATGGCCATGGTACATGTATTGGGACTAGTGGTGCCCTGTATAACAGGGATCGCTCCTGTCTTGCATCAATTTGGATAAAACGCTGGTTGGTTCCTTGATTGCATTCTATGCGCTTCGATTCAACAGGGATGCAAATACGGTAACTGAACGCAGAGATCAGGGTCATGTGACTTGCTGCACGATAAAATCGTGTTTAAATGACTGATCAAGAAGACTATTCAGCATACCACCATATTCATGATCTGAACAGTCATATTAAGTTTAAATACAATATTATATTTATTAGAAAACTTTCTTTGTTTGAAATGAAATCATTGAGGAAAGTCATTTTACATTTGTTTCTGCAAAAGTCGCTCAGGCTGTTAAAAATAAACTGCTTTCCTCTTGACTTAGTGACAGTGACCCCAAAACAAACGAAAATCGCTCAATGATCAGTCAGTTTTCTTCATCGAGAGATAATATTAGTTGATAGAGCTAGATCTATAGAAAATACTGTAAAAACATTAAATGTCATAATGGCAGTGTTTTATTCATGAATATTCGTCATATTAAAATGATATTCAATAATAATTAGTAATAATAATTTGGTAGATCTCACTTTTATTTCCTAACCACGAATACTTCTTGAAGTTGATATTATTACAAATTAAACGTTAATTAACGTCTACGAAAAAGAAAAACATCAGAAGAAAAGAAAAGAGAAGAAATCGTGCAATGTCATCATATCCACGTGCTAAGCAATAGGAGACACCGGCGAGCCCCAACATCTGATGGTATCAGTGAACACACCTTGTAACTCTGTGAAAACAAGTTTTGTACTGAAACGTGCTTTGAATAATTTATTTATACAATTGTACAAATCTTTATTTAGGAAAGTAATTGGTTCCTTGGAAGTAACACGTGGGGTATTAGATAAAAGAGTCCAATTACTTTGATTGGCATTATTCATTATCATCAATCTAAATTCCTTGAAGGTTACATACATACTATGGAAAATTTGCGAAAGAAATGATGACTATACGTTGCCACTGGATGTTTACAAAATAAAGGTAACGTTACTTTTGAATGACGTAGTTGACACATTTATTTATTTGTCCATTTATTTATTTATTTTACCATTCAACATGGACAATGTTTATGCTATTGATTATTTCTACCAACCATGTAAGTGTTTAGAATTTCATTTAACGCCCAGGCACGTGCCTGAAAATCCCTTTCGGGCCCTTGAAATATCAGAACATCACACAGGTTTGCTGCGTTCATCCTCTAGCATTAGCATCTTCATTTCTTGAGCAGTGCAGGCAATATTTATCCTGTTTTTTTGTTGTTTTTTTCTTAGGGAACTATGATTAGAAACCAAGCATCGTCGCCCACATGTGTCTCTTAAAAGAGGGGTCTTTTTAAACGGATTCTGAAACCCGATGCACATTTTTGACAGAATCACCATTGGACTGAAAACCAATCTGTCTTCGACTGGTGTAGTGATGTATATATAGAGGAAGGTTACTTTAGTCAGATTGAGAGAAATCATTTCTGCTACAAAATTCATTGAAATCAATTAGATTTGTCAATACAATACGAATTCGTATCGTATCGACACAATTAGTTTTTTTATGTTGCTTTCTTTATTCTAAAAGATGTATGTACAGGTACCCCTAATAAAAAATGAATTCGTTTACATACTTCTTTTTACAGTAGACAAGTCTCGTTTATATGGCAATCCGTAAAACGCCTAATAAGATATCTGTCATACTGTACTGTGTTCTTTGTATGCAGTTTTATGAACTAGGGGTCCAAATATTGTGTAACACTGAGACTCCCTTGTTAACTGTCACATTGATAAGTAAACAAGGTAGACCATTCTGGGGTCTCGTCGTCAAAGATGAATGGTTAAAGTATATAGGGGTACTTGTTATAATGATACTATTAAATCTTTTCGTGTGTTTTATGCTCCTGAATCCACAGTATATAAACGAATCACTGTACCTTGTCTTGCAAGCCTTTATAATTCAATGTATACCCTGTCTTGCGATTACAAGTTTTCTTTTCTTGGGAGCCTAATATTTTAACTTGTACCTTTCTTGCGAAACCCGAAGTAGACTCGTTTATATACTGTGGAATCGATAGATTTTGTCCTGTTTTCCATCAGTCTGAATAGCTTAATTATTGGTCGAAACTTGAAAACTATACTAGGTTTTGACTTGAAACTTAAAATATACATAGATGGTGATAATGAGAAGTGCATAGAAATGTTTGTCCATTTCTCATATGGCTCGGACGGGGGCATTAATTTTTATGAGCACGTTTCTGAATGGAAAAGAAAGAAACACAGAATGTACTCCTTTTGAACCACTAACATCCTCTCTCTCTAGTCACGCCAGATTAAATATGTTCTCCCAACAGACATGTTTCTTTTTATATTTCAAACAGATCCCTATTTTTATCCTCTTATCACTCTTCCCTCTGCTCATCCGCCCGTTTCTTTCTCACTCTCTTTATACATGTAAACATCAGCTCATCGTGGTCCAGTGGTAACGTATCCGATTACGAAACCGAAGGTTGTGGGTTCGAATCGAACCCCGTTGCAAGCAAGAATTCTTAACGACCTTTCTCAGGCGCAAAGTACTGGTCCAATCCAGGAAACCGTCGAGGGGGATTAGTATAAATTGTAAGAACTTATTTCCCAATCGACGTAAAATAAATAAGTTTAAATCTTAAAACACCAGCTATCAAATTACCCCCCCCCCCCCCCCCTGGTTTTCAAAATCATTAATGATCCCCGAATTGAACCTGCCCCGTGACTGCCATATGCTACAAAAATGGATATACAACTGTATGTTAATTGAACTGACAAACTATGATAACCAATAAAACAGACTGTATACACGAGAAGTACCCGGGTAGATTGTTTGGAGGCCACGAATGTGATACACGAGCAGAGATTTAAATATACTTACATTTAATCCTGTGGATTATAGACCGGGATCAGATTAAAGGCTGGAGTTATCGATCTGAACAATTTCTATTATTTTATACAAGCGTTGTGAATGTGTTGATTTTATTTCAATGTAAGTTGTTTTCACCGAGAGAAAATTTAAATATTATTAGTATTAATCTATTCTTGGTGTATTATGTAGAATGACGACAAAGAGAATTTAACATTAAAAAGATGTAATATATATTTATGGAAAGGCTCACATCCAATACATAAATCAAATCAGTTTCCTTTTAAATAGTTATATAGTTATATGGATTGCAAGCTTATGTGTTTAAGGCGTTTTACTTTGAAGCCTCCTTTCACACTAATCATCTACTCACTCAGAACGACGGTGTCAACGTTTTCCAGTTGGTATTTGAGTAAGGATTTGTTTATTTATTTCTTCATTAAAAAGCTCTGGTCTCGATTTTACTCCAATCTCTCTCTCTCTCTCTCTCTCTCTCTCTCAGAAATATTGACATAAAAAGCTTAAATAAATTAAACACTTTGCTCTCTCTCTCTCTCTCTCAAACAAACAAACAAACAAATATATTGACTTTAAAAGCTTGAATACATTAAAATGTTTGTCTTTAACATTTTTATTTCATTTTATATTTATTGTCAGGCATTCGACTTTGCGTTACATGAAACTGAAAATATCTGACGGCGACGTCATATTTAAAGATTATATTTGCATTTTGTTTTGTTTTGTTTGTTTATTGGTTTATTGGGTTAAACGTTCCACCGACAGTATTTCAGTTATTTGGAGGCTGTGTCTACTTGAGACAGATATAGTGCGTGTTGCCACATTGCAGTATCACGCTGTAGACATGTGGCATGATACCACACCCAGTTACATTATCCTGACACCGGGCCAACCAGTTTTGGAACTATCCTTATATGCTGAGCGCCAAGCAAGATAACTTTAACATTACCATATCTACGAATTTGGTAAGTCCGGGTATCGAAACTACGACCCTTCGCTCTCGAGGTGTAAACTTTAACCACCCGGACGGTGTATATGTATTTTAATATAAACATTAACTTAGAATAAAGAATATAAATTATTCTTATCTAGCATTATTAAGAGTGTTTTTCACATTATGTTTATCGGCATGATACCACAGGATGTTATTGTTCACTTAGTGTAGACTTATTCAAACTGAATGCATGATTTATTGTTACTTTACGACCTCATATTGCGGGGATTTGTTAAGATATCGATAAGCCAGCGGGATTCATGACCGAGTACTTTGTACACCTAAGATTTTTACCTGTATTCAAGAATATTTCTTCGGAGCATGTGCAAATTTAATTCTATTGTATGGACCTCCATTTAGAGAATTAACGTGTCAATCGATACAGAACACTATGCAGTAGGATAAAAACACCATTCACTGTATAGATACTTCCTTGCGGGAAAACTTTAAAATGAAAAGTTAATGAATGAAGAATAGAAATAAAGCTTCTTCGTGCTATGTAAAAATATGATTTTATCACAGGCAAAAGGGAACTTTAAAGAAAAATGGCGGATTTTTAAACTAAAGTAAGTTTTTGTTTTGAATAACTTGATAAATTGTGTATCATGTTTTGGCACTTGACTATTAATTATCTAGCTTTTCCTGATACATGTAATTGTTTTCAGATACTGTATATATGTACTTTTTGGAGGGAAGAGAGTGTAAATTGGTGGATTCCTTTGCCTATGTTTGTTCCATTTCTTTTATCAAACAATGCTATTATTACTCTAGTTAAATCTCTCTCCCCCTCTCTCTCACACACACACGCGCGCGTTTTTGGTTGTATGTTCATCTCTCTCTCTCTCTCTCTCTCTCTCTGGGAAAGCTTGTTGCTGCCCTTTCTACATTTAAATGAAATAATAATATACGTAATTTTATTCTTTTTGTTTTTTTAAATATATTCAACCTCTCAAAGTGTCATTTTCAGTAATGAACAGTTTGAAAATCAAAGAGTTATTTTATGTAAATATCTTCAATGTATAAGGCAGACACGGGTAGTTACCGTTATGTTATCATTGTTATGTCAAACTTAGGGACGCATCCGATTTTGTCAAGTACCGGTGTTTCATATTTGACAAGTGTTCTCATATTGAATCAAGAATTAAAATAAGTGGCTTGATATCACGTTTCAAAAGATAGCAAATAGGTAAGTCAGTCCCGCCTGCTGTGATATTTTGAATGTCCAAGGCCCTTCTTTTATCAAGAGGGTAGTGAAGTTGCGGTGTGTGTACACCGTGTATTGAAATCAAGACACTTCATTTATGCAATGAACTTGGCTTTTTCATGTTAGATTTATGTCATAATTGCATCTGCCCAAGCTGCATTTTGGCTTTTAAAGTAACTTGTCCCGAGGAAGACGAGAGCACGGGACATTGGGTCCGATTTCATGTTGTTCAAGTTGTTAAAAGCATCCTTGGATGCCCAAGCCCGAAAGATCGATATCGTCATAAAGTGAAACGGAATATCTCAATGGGGGTTTACGACGATGTAAAAATGGTACTGGTATTGAACCGTGGTTTTGCGCTCAGCGTATAAGTGAAGGCTGTATGAACCAGTGCTTTGATAAAGTGACTGAGTGTGATAACATACCACTTGTCTACGGCGTAGTTTCATAATAAAAAAACCCCAAAGACTAAGATAAAATTGATGGGAACTGTCCCTTTTTATAAACTAACACTAAGTCTAGCTGTCTATTACAAATCTATCTGCAAGGAACCCTTTTCATGAATATTGAGAAAAACACAATAACAATATTGATAATCCTTTCAACCACTTTCTATGAAAACACACTGTGTATTAATACCCAGTTAATCAAATCAGCAAACAGATCACGCAAAATGTTGTTGTTGTTGTTGTTGTTGTTGTTGTTGTTGTTGTTGTTGTTGTTGTTGTTGTTGTGTTGTTGTTGTTGTTGTTGTTGTTGTTGTTGTTGTTGTTGTTGTTTATGACGATGCAAACGCTCTTATTCAAAGATCAAACATAGAATATCAAGGAAGTATTGCCTTCCAAATTGTACTGGAATTAAATTTTATCACGAAAGTATTATATTATAAAACTGTTCTTAAATACACATAATATTCGGACACAAGCTGCGTTTGATTTTTGACTGTATAAGTTCACTGTGTGTGATTGGCACATTTTCAGATTTTTTCTATTTTATTCGTCTCCATTTGTAAGCTTAGTAAACAAACTTTAACTTTCGATTTTAAATGACAAGTGTTTTCATTTTCAAAGTGGCATACCCTAAAACAAGCAAATTATCTACTGCACAATATAATAAAATACAGTCTCGATATATACGTCCTTGAAAAAAAAGTTATGGTACAAATTTAAAAAAAATGTAATTACTTGAATCATTCGCCATAAATCAAGGTTATGGTAGACGATTCTTTACGTGTTACGGATATGTTAACTTATTAAGTAAAGGTACAAAAGGTGAAATTCGTGACTCTTACGAAGGTTCGATTACCGACGTCGGTAGGCCCTAAAATCGTAGTTATAAACCTCTGACAAACCCTCATGTACACTTTATCTTGTAAGCGTTAAACTATACACCCTTGGGTTTGTCTGAAAACAATATTTGATATTTGATGATGTTTTAGTATTTGTTAATTAGAAGTACTTTGTTAAAATAACAATAAATGTGGGGGTTTGTAAGAAAATAATCTTTTATTAGTGTTGTAAATTTGGGGTAAAAGGTTGAGTAATCTGGTATCGTAAATTGTTTTATTTTTCTATTTTTATTTATTTATTTATTTATTTATTTATTTATTTATTTATTTTGGGTGGCATAACTTTTAAATGATCCCGTAAAGAAGGATTCTTACGATTTTTAATTCCGTGGAAACAAGGTTCTGCTGGACGATGCGATTCGTGTAAATTATATATTATGTAGATGGAGGTTAATTTTCGTGGATAGTCTCGTCGACGAATATTATTCCAACGAAATTTAATCCTTTGATCAGCAGCACCTCGAAAATATGCAACCACGAAAAAACAGTGATATATATTCAATTAAATTTAATGTCAGCGAAACTAATGATGTTCCAATATTCCTTAAGTTTGGATATGTTCTTCACCTTTATTTATGTCGAAGGTATGGAAAATTCAAAGGTCTACATTTTTTTTTCTTTTCGAATTACTGTTTCATACATTGCTTATGAAAGGAATCACATATGATGGCACCATAGGTAAGGAGAAAAAATCTCTGAATACAAAACACAACTCTTTGGGACTAAAAATTGTTCATTTAAATTAATATATGCCTTTGTACAATAATGTCATTACACTTACCATCCGACATAGTAAATACATATTTTTGTCATCAAAAGCCGAACACACAATAGTTCAGTATTGACCCTCAAAACACACGAATAGAGTTGATTAATTTCGATATTTTGTATTTCAAATGGGAATATCGACGGAAATGCTATACATAAATCATCGATCCATTTCCTCTACAATTATTATACTCCACAAACTTCAGCATTGCCTTTGTTTGAACAGTATAGATTTACAAAAATAGGGAATGAACATGGCTAATTGCGATCATAATTAAATATTCGATACAATTCTGCTGAAATTAAGTCATTATTGACCTTTCAACTTATATTTGTTTAATAGATGGTCTCTACTGAAGACCAAAAATTACCCTTTCTTTCACAGTAAGAGCACTGGTAGAGAAATATGAAAAAACATTTAGTAATTTACTGAATATATAATTAAGTCATCTTGCGATGTATGTGCTAGTTACCTCCTGTGCGATATTGTTAGAAGGTTTTATAACAATGATGAGAACAGTTTAGCACGATGACGCCAGATAAATATGGCTATGTTTATGGCTTCATTTAATTTAACATGACAGGAAATCCTTACGTACAGTCTTATTTCATGAAGCAACATGACACATGTTTTATAGAAAATGCAGGTCTGATCAAATCACTAAATTTTATTGCAATGTTTACTCGAGGCTTTGTAAGTCCTTATGTCAGACTTTATCGGGGGGGGGGGGGGGGGGGGGGGGGGGGGAGAGAGAGGAGGGGGGAGATGGAGTATGTGCATGTACATCATCCAGTATTCAATCATCCTTACATGGGATGCCTCCCGATAGACTATATTACTTGAACATTGTTTTTTTCCTCCTGCTGCTGGTGGTGCAAGTATTAATATTTCTATCTCTCTACTACTGCAAGTTTTTCTACGATTGCTTCTTCTCCTATCTCTAATATAATATTATATATATTGTTTCCTTTATTCTGCATCTCAATAAATACGATTATTACATAACTATATATGAGCCCTATAACATTTAAAAATACACTGACCATCTCTATAAGCGGGTCAATAAAAAAATATCACTGTCGAACCCAGGCCTAAGTGATGTTATTTATTGGCCCTGCTTTTCCTGCAAGTTGATTGGCTAAAGAGTTATGTAATAAATTTGTTATTAAATAAGTGATTTGATACTGGCCCGGGACAAACATAGTGGCCCTCTGCCTGTACGACTGCCCTCAGACAAATGATAGGGCCGATATCAAATCACTTATTTAATTACATAACATTGAACTGATTCTACCGTCTCATTTTAGTGCTCAATTCAGAAAAAAAAGTTATATAAATGGGCAATCAAACGGAAATCTAATAAAATAAACCACAACTAATAGGAGGTTAATAAAAACATGTCTATACAAAGCATACCCACTCATCCCTTTAGGAAGAGTCAAAATCATCTGATCGGTAAAACTATTAGAAATTTGATCTATATTCAATAACTGCGTCTCATTCACAAGGGCCCTCTCAAAGGTAGTTACGATACTGACCTATCTGATTTCATGTTATAGATTTTTGAAGTTTATAGACTTACATCGACATTAATGGAAAACGAACTTTCTTTAAACTTAATTTAAGGTACCTGTATGTGACGGGCAGAGGATCAAATGACATGGCCTCCTTTATATGTACGAAACGTTGGTACCTAACATGATACTATATAATAATGTATGTATGTATGTATGTATGTATGTATGTATGTATGTATGTATGTGTATGTATGTATGTATGTATGTATGTATGTATGAATGTATGTATGTATGTATGTATGTATGTATGTATGTATGTATGTATGTATGTATGTATGACATGATACTATATAATAATGTATGTATGTATGTATGTATGTATGTATGTATGTATGTATGTATGTATGTATGTATGTATGTATGTATGTATGACATGATACTACATAATAATGTATGTATGTATGTATGTATGTATGTATGTATGTATGACATGATACTATATGATAATGTATGTATGTATGTATGTATGTATGTATGTATGTATGTATGTATGTATGTATGTATGTATGTATGACATGATACTATATGATAATGTATGTATGTATGTATGTATGTATGTATGTATGTATGACATGATACTATATAATAATGTATGTATGTATGTATGTATGTATGTATGTATGTATGTATGTATGTATGTATGTATGTATGTATGTATGACATGATACTATATAATAATGTATGTATGTATGTATGTATGTATGTATGTATGTATGTATGTATGACATGATACTATATGATAATGTATGTATGTATGTATGTTTACGTATGACTATGTATTTCATGTATAGATGTTGAAGTTTATAGACATAATGACATATGATAATGTATTTCTGTTAATGTATGTATGGTATGTATGTACGGATGTAGATCAATGTATGTCCTTTATATGTACGTATGTTGTACTAATGTACATTAAATATGTATGTATGTATGTATGACATGATACTATATGATAATGTATGTATGTTTGTATGTATGTATGAATGTATGTTTGGATACCACCCGGTCACATCTTGAGACCGGACCAACCAGTCTTGGAACAACCCTTTCACGCTGAGCGCCAAGTATGGGACCTAAACAAGTACCATCTTAACGACTTTTGTTTGTCGCGGCTGTGGGGATCGAAGCCACGACCTCCAGACATTGAAATGAAAGTTCAAACCTTTCAACCATCGGGGCCGGTTTTATACTCAATGATAAGGCCTTGACAATATATACATGTATATGCCTTTGTTTGTCTATAATATTTGAATAGCTTTCATTCGTAATAAACATTTTGATATTTGTTATAGATACAGCATGTATGCATTAATGAAGGTATGCCTATCTAATGATAAATGGCTCACAGTTCAATCGGGCTGCCACTGTTAACAATGACAAAATCAAATATTTATCTAACAATGTTTACATTTTTCATTTTCCTATTCTTTTAAGAGAATATTGAATTGAAGTTCCAATGTTTCTAATGTTGCAAGATAGAGTGCGTGTGCATGTCAGCTGGCGTGCGTGCATGCCAGTTTGTGTGCATTCTACGCAGGTTGTGATAAAATCAAAGATAAAACTTACCGAAGGTTAGGAAACTATTACAGACGAAACCGGATAAATATTCTCAAACATATTGTAGTTTATATCATGCTTTTATTATGTATTTGATAAATTCACAGAAAAAAAATAACTTCACACTTTCCAACATAAAATACATGTAAAAACAAAATTTCTTCGTTGTTTTAGTTGAAGATTTCATCTCGTGAAATTGGAAAATATCAAACTCAACACTTTTCGAAGTCCACTCGATGACATCTCCCGCAAGAAAAAAAAAAGAAAAGAAAAGAAAAAACGAACAAATATCCTCTATATATGAAACTTAATTAATGCAAACAAACCAACAAAATCAATATAATATATGATATCCGGAATTCGCACACCGTCACGCAATGTTGCTGAAAAGCATAGTTTATCATTCTCTGTAGACCCTTATTCATAACTAATGCAAATATGATTATAGCCCTCCTACAATTCTGCTTGGAAAAAAATATGTTTGACCTTTACGATTGTATATAATACTTCGTAGTAAAAAATGACTAAGATTTATCGATTTGGGGTTAGAATCCGCTGGGTGCAATTTTCGTTGGTGATCTCCAAGTTCTAGAGAACATTTGTACTAGTTCAACAGAGAGTAGACTACCCTTGTAAAGATTCTTTGAGATCACACGTGGATCCAACTGAGTTATTTCAAAATTTTCATCAACTAAGAAATCTCGAGCATTAAAAAAAAAAAGAAATCGAATTCTCTAGAATCATTAATTTTTTGCAAGAATTTAATTTCGTTGATTATGTGTTTAAGGGAATTCATGCTATAGATTTCAATATAAAGAACTTTTTTTGTGGATATTAATATTCGTGGATAAAACCATCCACGAAATCGACGAAAATTAGTGTCCTACAAAAAGTTTTCACAATATTTCACTATACCAGTTTCTGTAAGAACATGCTAAAATAACATGGATATTGGATTGCCTTTATGTAAACTTGTTAATTAATATGGCAATTCTAAAGGTTCTAAAAGTTGAGATCATTTTTTGGTTTACACCTCCTCTGAGATCTTTTGTTGGATCCAAACATGGAGTGGGTTTCCTTAAAGTAATAAAATGACAACAAAAGAAGACAAGCAAACCTTACTCAGATGCATATTCTAGACTTTTGTTGTTCAACATGTTAAATAAAAGAATAAAATAATTATAATTTTGATTTCAATAATATAATAATATTTATCATAAAACAGTGTTAATTAATGTGGAAGAAAAGTTTAAAGAACATTGTGCTTTAATATTCGTATTTATTTAATGATTATGAAAATTAGGCTCGTACTATCGATTTATTTCTAATATAAAATGATAATTTAATAATTGACGCATAAACGATAAAGAGAAGCGTTTGTTTGTTTATTATTTTGAGAAGAAAAAAGCACGAGAAAAGAAATTCAGAATCTGAATATAGCATTGTCATATCAATAACTCATTTTTGCTTTTAACATTCAACACAATCGTGTGTACGATGGACCGGTCACAACATGATAAATCATTTACTTTTTTAATATACTGTATTAATTAGCAATTACGCTAAGGGGTTGAAAATGATACTGGTATCTAACTAGAAAAACATTAGTCCCAGTTCAATATATCAGTCTCACTCAGCCCCTCACCGCGTGGGTTCGAATCCCGGCAGGGTAATTCGGATTTTCATGTGAGGAAGCCTTTCAGCTGGCTTGCGGTAGGTCGGTGGTTCTACCCGGATGCCTCCGTTTATTCGGGGTCTTCCCCCACCTGTAATTAGCTGGACGTCGCTATATGACTGAAATACTGTCGAACGACGGTAAATTCAAATAGTCAAGTCATAGTCAAGCCAATGTATCAGTGAAACATCCGATGTTTGTTTCTTTAGGCTGATTCTGAACTTGTTTAGAAATTTATTCAGCATGTATACTTAAACTTCATAATATATAAATACTTGATAATTTATATAGCGGCACATTAAAAGAAGCACAACAAAATTCAACAGAACTATAATAATAAGTTATTTCAAGAAATCAAAACTGAAAAAAACAAACAAAAAAAACAACAAAAAAACAATATTCAAATTGGCAAACGTTTCTAAATACTTGCAGATTATATAAATTGTGTGCATTGGATTTTGATAAAATCTCGGTCGATCTCCAATTAACCCTGAGTTTTTGGATCGAGAGCCGGTGAAATGGTCAGGTGATCTCGACAGAATAGCTATTCACCTCACAGGTGTATTGATAGAACAGCTCAATACTATGTTCAATTTCACTTTGATTTATAAGTCTGGTTGAAACTTCATTGAAAATGAAAAAAATGAATTAAGCGGTTCTGAATTGCTTTCTGAAAGTGTCATTATGTGAAAAGAATTTGCAGACGAGTTTCTCCCGTACAGGTCGCATTCAAAGTAGTGTTTATTTCAATTTATTAGCTCTATTTACACTTTCTCACAATTGTGTGTGTTGTTGATCAGTTCTCAACCAAAGTAGATCTAAAATAACCAAGGGTGTTTGAAGAGATAAAGTAATTGTCACCGTTGACCTTTTCGTCGACAATACATGTACAAAAAAAAACATGGATCGTCAATGCATGGTGAAATATCTCTAGACAAACCTATTTCTTAGCTTGTGCTCTCTCTCTATTGTCTATCTCTCTTTCACACATAGAACTAAACCTATGCTGGCTTCCACCTCTATTAAGCGACTAACAACTGGCGCTAGAACCGCATACCCCGCCCCCTTCTTTTTTCTTCTGCATTGCATATATTAAAACAGTATATGTTACATAGAAGAAAAGAAAATGACGGGGTCTAGCGCCAGTGCAACCTGTTCTAAGCGACTGATTAACTTCAATGGTTCCTAAAGTTGCCCCCCCCCCCTTCCCCGTTCAGTGTGACTGTATACAATAAAATATCCTTAATTAGTTAAATACATGCACAAATGTTACTTAGCATGTATGTACAAGTTCGTATACTTCTTAAGGTATTCCATCATCCATTAAATTTCATCTCATTTCAACATATAATTTTGATGCCCGATTACAATAAACAATACTGGGACAATTTGGGAAGTATGCCTTTTAATGATTAAGAAAATTTGAAGTGAATGTCTGCGTGGAGCATTTATTCAAGAATTCAAATGAACAACGCAATAAAAAACATCAGTTCTGCACATATTAATGAGCAACAATTTCCAATGCAGGAGATCTAACACAGATCTCTGCCACAGTGAGTTGAAAAATAGCTGAGTTTCAGCTAAATCACAGGTAACCAATAGACCATTTCACCAAAAGATCGGCAATTCCCGGTATAACTCACTGATTTAAATTGACCAATCAGTGTCTGGGGAAATTTCTAATTGAATAATTTGTGGAATAGACAAATCGGTGACTGGGGAAAATCTCAAATAAATGTTAATTTCCCACTGAACAATGAGTGAAATTTTACACCAGCAGGTAGATTAGGTGTTCCGAAAAGCTCGTTGATTTACGAAAGTTCACGTCTCATTTCGATCTGAAATGATCTATAGCGTGACTTTTGGTACACATCATGGTCGCGTGGTAACTCAGTGATTGATGCGAAGCCAATCAATTACGCAGGAATTTGATGAATGGGGGCAAGATAAATAAATGTTATTTTTTTAATGTCGACAATATATTGGTTTGCCATGAACCTCTTGAATATTAACGGTCCATTGCAGTAAGCAACACAATAAAGCGCCATTAACTATGCTCAAATGAATTTTAAATGAAGGATTTTATCTGATGTTCTTCAAATAGATCTTTATCTGCATAATAATTGGGTAAATAATCGGCTTCATTTAATTCTCCTTTCTCCATTTCAGTTCATGGCGTGAAGCGAACTTTCTCTCGGACAGTTCTATAGAGGAGTTTAAACTCCGGGCAACGCAGTGGAGTGCGGCACAGAATTAGGGCCATCAAATCATAAACACACTGTTTTCAGTGACAAAGTTTATCAAGTGTTATACCATATACTTAGAGCCAAGTCACCTAATACTGTCTGCCATTTAGGACTACAACACTGCAGAATTGAATTCATCGGGGGTTTAATTTTAACCTTTGTTAGTACAAAAGACTGGATTTCAAATGTGGCTATCGGATAAAATCGCTGTGGCGGCCTTAAGCGTGTTATGATATAATCCAAGATATGAATACAAGTTTGATTAAACTTAGGTTCTTTTCTTCGGATTAATGACGATTCAAATCACAAATACTGAACTGAGGACTTTTGTAATGCCATTTCATTTACAAGACATTTGTCGGGGCTCAATCGCAGTTTTTAAGCGGTAGAATTTCCCTTGGCGGTTTATGGCAGAGTTGCAGTAAGCAAATATTGATAAAAGCATTTAACCACAATGTCTGTGAAAATAACCAACGACTGTGTAAGAAGCTTAAACGTAGGCGCGGGCTCGAGAGATTCATACGGATTACCGATAACCGAGCAGTCTCCGCGGAATAACGCTGTCAACACTATCAAGAAGCAAACACCACGGGGAAAAGTATTTCAAAATGGTGTACGAGTTCCAATTCTAAAGGATTTACAGTCTAGATACATTGGAAATGAACCCAGAACATCGTGTCGATTTGACATTGTGGAAACTGTGACCACGGTGATAAAACCTGGAACTTTTGGACCCTCATTCAGTGACAATGCCAGTGAAACTAGGCATGATACAGGAGCAAAAAGAAAAGAAATAATGCTGAGGCAACCTACCTTCCATTCAACATCGTCCTTTGCGTCTAAAAAGAGCGACCAAAGTGTCGTCGATAAAATCAGTCCTTATCATTGGAGCCGATGGTCAAGGTCAGGCCTCGATGATGACGCGCGTGACGTCTTGTACCGGAACACCTACTGTCTTAAACCGGAAAACGTTCGCTACCGGTCTCTGACTCTTCCACGGATTTCAAATGAAGAACGGCCTTGGACGGTTGGGGCCGACAATGGGGAAGCCAGGAACGTTATACACGAGAGTGGCGAATACAGTAAAACCATGACGATCATTCCGCAGCAGCCGCGAGGAACTGTCGTCCGTTTTCGGGAATATATGAAACCTGTGACCGCTTCACCAGAGAGAAGGAGCCTGGAAGTGAAACGATTTTCAACCGTCGGAGATCACAGTAGCCATAACGTGGCAGTGAAAAGTGTCCTACCTCTCATCAAGCAGGATTCCAGACGTTATCCAAGAAAGACCGAGAGGCCACTTAAGTTTGAAAACTCTAGGTTCTTATATTCTAGGGGTGGCAAAAGGGATACACTGTTCTCCAAAAAAATAGTCCCCCCTTTCCATGTGGCATTCGATCGCGACTACAGTTCAGCGGATACGTTTAAGGAGTACCTTGAAAGTTTTCAGAAAACCGGGGACAATGGTCGAGTAGGGCAAGCGATTCCACGGACGCCAACAAGAGGATCCCAGGATAATAGGCATTCAATGGATTATCATAATCAAATCCTCGAATCTGTATCGGAAGTGAACAAACCGCCGGAAGACGGAAATCATTCGCTTAATAGAAAACTGAGCGAGAGTTCGTCATCCTCTGATAGTATGCGTGAAATACGTTCACCGATAACTGTAGAAATAAAACAGACACAGAAAAACGAAACCTCGGATAGAATAATCGAAGACATAAAAGAAAATACAAATAAAAATAACGATATAAGACAAATTGATGGTTTGTCGTCAGTTCATGGAAGTGAAATTCATGCGCATAGTGAGATGCACTCGTTATTGTTCCTATTAGTAGTTCTATGGTAAATGGTGCTTTTGATAACGAGAGACTGGATGAGGAGCAAGAAAAAACACAAAGCATAGCCTCGTCAGATGTTCTTCCAGACGCGCCACCAGTTTTGCCCGGAAATGACGTAGTTGCCCCAGCGAATACTCCTACCCCTGTTGAGGAATGAATGGAGTTCAAGAAACGAGCACCTGCGAATTGTTGAGACAATGGGATAATGATCATCACAAAGAAATTTTTAAAAAATATATTACTTTGCGGCCAAACGATGCATTATGTATATTGATTTTCCAATTTTATATCGGTATTTTTCTTCATCATGACATTTCAATTCTCGAGGTTAAAACTCTTTTTAAAATACATGTATACAGGAATATCTCTGGAAAAAAACACACATTGAGTTAATATTTTGTGTAAGAAATATAATACAAACATTGAAATGCCGCCTTTGTATGCCTAAAACCTGATACCTATCAAACCTGGTGATGCCATTTTAGTTAATGAAATTGAATAAATTAATGCGTAATGTTCAACAATACTTTTGTGCATACGTCCAAAATATTCACAGACTATGTAAATATATGTTAATATTGATGTACATTGTAGAAACTGTCATGTCATGGTTTTATTATACATGTGTATATAACATTTACTTGTTGCCAACACTGTTAAATTTTATCACAATATAAATGTCATGGATTGAGTATCATGTTGTGTTTAAATTCCGAACATAATCTTGGGCAGTCTTCAATTTTGTCTTCATTTAATCGAAACTTTACATGTTCCCTGTAAACAGTTAAGGATAACGTGTTTCGAAGTTATGCTCTCTTTTGAACTTTGAGTAAAGTTCTCTATACAAACTCAGCTTAGAAAAAACAATAGAAATTGTTTCGAAAGCAGTTGGAAAAAACGTAGATAAAATATATTATTTATTAATTAGATCTATAAATAATCGTAAGAAGAATCAAACCTTCATAATTTTTAAATGCTTAAATTACGTATTTTAGATTTGGTAATTGTCTCCACCAACAAAATGCAAACGTACCAAGTATGTTTCTCTGACCGAAAGATGACAATTTTACAAAATATGTAGTTTTTTAAAACTACCATATCATAAAACAGTCTCCTGTTTCTTTTCGATTTTTAGGATACCTACTTGCTGTTGTTGTTGTTTTGTTGTTGTGGTGATGGTGGTCAGAGCAACGTTCAGGGTACCATTTATCAAATACAGAACTATCAAAAACAGGTCTGTGTAAGCACTAACAAGATACAGTGTACCATTTTCTGTTCATCATTTATTCTAACAGTATAAACGTTAATCCATAGAAATATATAGAGGGAAAAATCACGCAACGGTTTCCGTATTTATCTGAAGACAGAGGAGTTGTAACCAGAGAACGTGACACGCTTAGAAGATCTCCGGAAATCTCGCAGATCCGGGATAGGGTCCGGGTGCTCCTGGTGGTACCTATAAATGATTGAAAACGTTTTGATACATTTATTTTGCACAAAATCCTTGTAACTTGTACCTTTGTGTAAATAGTACTGGATACAATATCATTTCGTCTTCTCCACGTACTGTTGTATTATGAATATATTAAGGAGTATAGTCATACATATCATTTCTATATAAAAACATTTTATAAATGTCATTTGCATATATAAATACATAAACATATAACATTTTAAAAAAAAATTAATTCACTCTAACTCAATATTTCGGCAAAAGTATGCCTTTCTCAAGACAAAAAAAAACATACCAAGTTCTACAATTATAGACATTTGAATAGTCGCCATATTGTTATTTTTGCTCGTGCGCGCCAGTCGATTTATCAAAGCGTATACACGAGAAGTATACAATGAGGAACTATCTCAAATTGAGATTTATCTCAACTCAGTATATCAAATTTTGTATCATCTTGATGTTAAAAAAAAATGAAGAAACCGAAATTCATTTTCTGTAATTATATGCAGTATGGTAAACAAATGTTTTAAACAATAACACAAAAATATGAATTATGCCATGGTTACCAATCGACTTAAAATAAATCATTAAAATTACAAAACAATAAAGTGCTTGAATATTTAACCCTTTGAAGTACTTCTGATGTTTGTTTTTTCTTTTTTTTCTGATGTCAACAAGTGCTAAGATATGTGTAGTGTGCGTATCATAACATATAGAGAGGTGTATTAATATCGATGACTTTAATCCACAATTGTTTTGTTTTCAATGTTTGTTTCTAGGTATATATTATATTATATAATAAGATTACCGTTGCCACTAATCCTCTTTGTAAGAACCTCGAAACTAATCCTGGACGTTTAGTCATACCAACAGTCGTATTTACGTGTAATTACCCTGAGCTCTATGTTGTATTACTAGTGTGTATTTTCCTTACTACTCTATATGATCGAGATCAAAAATAGGTCTTGGTATTTAGGTTAATGTTGTCATAATTTCTTTTAAACATATAGATGGCATTAGGTTTGGCAACAAGTTCTGCCAACTTAGGGTAGGCCCTTCCCATATATTATAATGAAATAATTAAGTGTTATAATGTTAAATAATGAACGCTTACAATAATAGTGGGAAAAAACTGTTTGTTTGACAGTATTTCAGTCATTTGGAGAATGTCTTCTTGAGACAGATATAGTGCTGCCACACTGCCGTAGACATGTGGCATGATACCACTCCCTTACACCCGGCCAACCAGTCATGGAACTACCCTTATATGCCGAGTGCCAGGCAAGGGAATTATACCAGTACCATTATTTACAACTATGTTATTATGTCGCGGCCGGGAATCGAACACACGACCTCCCGCTCCCAAGACGGACGCTATAACCATTCGGCCACCGGGTACGGCAATTTTGAACAGGAAAAAAATGGAAACAAAGAGTACAAATAAAAAATGCTTGGTGCCACTCCATGTATCATTCTGAGTACACCGCTTTCTAAAAGAAAATTTCAATTATACAGCGACGTCTGGCTATAAATACACAGAAATCTCTGAGCCAGATGGTAGGAAATTCGTAGGACCAGACCAGTATTCGAACTCACTTGGGCAAAGCCATAGTATAACATTCGACCACGAAGGCAACAGGTAGCTCTTTGAGGTGGCAATCTTTTCAATTATTTAGTAAATTCTGAATAAGTTTTTAATTGTCGGTGTTCTTTTATATAAAGCACACGTGGTATATATTCCAATACCGTAGAATTCTCGAATATTAATCCACTGAAACTACATTGTACTTGGACAATATCTGAACAACTTTTTGTATCGCACAGCTTCAATGGTCAAATGATCCGTGCTGTCTCCGCTAAGAATCAAATGAAATGCCTACTTAATTCATGATTACGAAGTTTTTCATATCAAATAACCAAGCTGTAACATATTAAGCAGACAGGGGTTCCGACGATGTAGACCGGAGTGTAATCATGAAGTATACAGGTACAATACTTCTATTTTTGTAGAGTATGAAAACACTAACCTTACTCATGCTTAGAGTGACTCGGAGGCCGCTCAGGATGTATGCTAGACGGATAGATATTTCATTTACATCATATAAAGACTTGGTAGATATACAAACCTTTTATGTGCGTCAGATTTGGCTGTGCATCCCAGGACTGACGAAATACAGGGAATTCTCAGGTTGTTTTCATCTCTAAGGGTCCTAATATTTCGGGAGGTGTGATTCAGGGGCGTCAAGTTCGAAACCGAACAGGCAGCTGTGCCAGTTGTTTTGCTTTCCCCAGATGACACAAACCGATTAGGGAGGCATTTATCTATATTCAACGGTTTTACAGAATCTATGAGATTTTGATCTTTAATATCTATTTTGTCAACTTGATCATTCTTTTCTTCATCCGAGATGTCTGTCCTCTTTTCTTGTGGAAAATTGTGGAGTGAGGACGGAAGTTTGAAATGGTAAACGTGTGGCAAAAGAAGCTTTTCTTCGTCAGTAGCCATTTTGCTACTGTCTGACCAGGGTCCAAATACTTCTGGTTTAGATTTTGGGTTTCCGGTGGTGTTATCTCCGGACATTTGGCATTTACAGTCGTCTTCTCTTCTAGAATCTGTGTTTGCATTGGATGGCTCTGTTTTCTGTGTGTTGGAGACTTCCTGTGAGATGTCTACAACGCCACCGACAAAGTTGAAATCCGGTCGGAGACAGCTGTCCTTTTTAATGCAATATTTACTATTGCATCTCTTACATACGGGCGATAGATTTTTATAGCCAGCATTGCAACCCATACTTCCGGAGTCAGGCATTTGCGACCGGAAGTACTTCATCTCAGGTTCAGACTGGTTATGAATTCCGCCTACCCAGCAATAGTGACAAGGTTCTGGGTGATTAAGAACCCGACAACATGTAGGGGTCTCATCTAGATGGCTGGAACATACCTGCTGGTATTGCGCATCTTTTTGCATCTGCTCCTTCACGAAAGTGGATAGGTCTATGATTTATGAAAGAAAGAAATGAATTAGCTATATTCACATTTAGGATGCCCTGTCTTGAAAGTGTTAAAGTACTTCGTTCATCACCTAAAATTATTCCGAGTTCGATAACAGGAAAATTACAGGTAACAGTTTTTTTTTGTTTTGTTTTTTGTTGTTGTTTTTTTGCGTTTGTTAAGAAGCGTTGGTTTCTAAAGGTACATCTGTGTTATCATGATGTATAATTAAATAATAAAAAAATGTTAAAATAGTCGAATTCAATTCAACAACTGTTGATGTAATATACCCAGTACATTTCTGTTATATGGGTTTCGTACCATAACACGCTAAGGCACTGTCTATGGAAAGGCGATTTTAACATGCTTGATTTTGTCTCTCAGATGATTTAATAATGATTATAGAAGGAAAACAAACTACCGGTATTTAGTGTTGAAAGAAAGGGCGGAGACCATACGAAAAGGTAAATCGATGATGTTTTGATTGACATATTAAACATATACATTATTCATATTCAAGCAAGTTTTCTTCGATTTTATTATAAGACAGAAGTGATCAAACCAATATAGGAGAATGGACTGAACAGGAATAAATTATTTGCAATACAGGAATATATTGTAGTATTAAACCTATTGCTAATGAGATTTTTTAAATACATATGAATAAACTGAAACACATTATGCCATTTTTTTAATAACTATTGTATATTTCACTACATATATATTAGTTCTTTTTTAAGCAAATGATGATGCTGATAAAATGGCTTGCATTTCACATTGCATTTAAAATGCATATTTAAAATTCACATTTTCCGCAATTCAAAATTTTGAAAACCTAGCTGGCTAAGAGAATAGAGACGTTACTAGCTTACTCTAACAAGAAATGATGTTTTTATCTAACATTTATTTCAATCCTCCATAAATATGAAGAGTACAAATTTCAAAGTCGACAAACATAGAACATGAAGTATATACAAATATAAATAGCATATCACAGCACAACTACATACTGTACCTGATGTAGCAAATTAATAATATATATCACTTAAATACAGGATCTAGATACGAAAGCGAAAATACTAGAACCAAAAGTGACAATCGACATATATATGTATATATATATACATACATACACATATACATATATACATGCGTGTACATACATACATACATACATTAATACACCCATATACAAAATTATACATTCATTTAATGATCTAGCACAAAAATCATATTAATAATATTCACTCTATGCCTTTTTTTTCTGTATATCATACAAATAAATGTAATGTAGTTTTGTACTTCAAAATGATTCGTTTTCCGCTACTTATTTACTTACCTACAGTATTTATTCTGTTATTTATAGTGTTGCCAACGCAGGACCGGAAGTAAAGATATTTATGTCGTATATTTGTATAATAACAGTAAAAACATAATAGGAAAAGGGTGGTTATTTACATTACAAGGAATGTATACAAATGTCGATAAGATACTTGGAATATTGATATTAATAACGCCAAATAGTATTTGTACATGTATTAGTTACCGTTTATATTTTAATTTTATGAAATTTATCGCATGCGAAGCAAAACGCTGCGATAAATCCATGAAATTTAAAATATAAACGATAACATATTTACAGCTTGTGAAGTACGCCAAACAGTTTTGCCTTTGACCTCTCAATATGGAGCCAACTCCCGTTTCATTGACACGTGATGTTTCAGAGTCAGTATCACTGGGTATATGCAAAACCTGATTCAAACATTCGCCACCGCAACAAGCTCCGCGCATTATGTAATAAAATCACGCAGGCATCTAACACACTAATATTTTCTCCATATCAAGACCTCATGGATCACTTTATGCATTTTCTTCCTTAAATTTTAAACAAACTGCATGCATTTCACTTGACCTTTAAACTGAAGTGAAGTAATATAACAGTGTCGGTAAGCAATATTTGCAATGTCACATTTTGTAACGCAAATGCGAACGTACACGCCGGAAAACCAGAAAATCTGCACGTATCGTGTAAGTTATTTCTCGTAATTCAACAGCATTATCACGTTCCTAAATTTCAGGCCTAGTCTACAAACCGCAGCAGTTCATAAGCTTTCTAAAGATGTACACATTTGAGAGTTTCTTTTAACGAAAACGAGCAAAAGTACGATGCCTGTACGCTACAACAGTTTAGAATAGGTCTTGAAGGTGCCAAATGCTCTTTTACTATTCACATACACACACACACACACACACACATCGAAACAAGTAGAAGTGTAGGTTTCCTGTCCAAAGATTGAAGAATGATGGGCCTTTAAGAAGACCTCAACATCCACTTGGAATACTGGTAAAAATAACTTAATTTTTATCTCAGGTATTGCCTACCAACAGCACCAGTTCCTAAGCTCTCTTAAAATGTGCGAATAAAGCATCTATATGTTACTATTTACCGGTTTTGCAGCGTATCTTTCATCTTTTTTTTTCTCTTTTTTTTTTCTTTTTAATGAATCTGCATTGTGCTTAAAAATGTTTTTCGCCTTTCTTTCCCGGTATCTATACTGTCTTTGTGAATTAAATGAAAGGATAACACTGTTACCAGAGTCGTACAATGTCGTTTATCACACATCTAGGCATATTATTGAATGTATGAATTTCTTACCGTCATACACAGAATTATAGCTCGTGGTCAAATACAAGTGTTTGTTGTACTCAGCCAGTGCTCTCCGCGTGGGGGCGCTCAGGGTGAAACTACTTCCTGTAAAACAGTTTACAAATTTGTAAATCTTTGCCAATATCTTATGGACAATAATGACTATTTTTAAATGCTTAAGGAAAAAAAGCAAACAATATTTTTAAGAATAATATTTGAAATTAAATTTTGAAATTCTGGAGAAAAAAAATACAGTGTCATCACTGCCCTCTTCTTGTCAATAGCGGACAACGATCTGGTAAGTTTTGGACAAATTTCTGAGAATAGTATATGTTTTATTAATGAATCACTGATGTTATCAGGAGATATTATTCGACATAATATACTTGAAGGTTTGTTTGTTGGATTTAACCTCCCGCCGGCAGTATTTCATGTCCTTTGGAGTCGATTTCTACTTGAGACAGATATTGTGCTGCCACACTTAGTATCACGCCGTAGATATGTGGCATGATACCACACCCAATCACATAATCCTGACACAGGGTCAACAAGTCCTGGAACTACTCTTTTTTATGCTGAGCGACAAGAAAGGGAATTACGAATATTACTTGAACGACATTTATCATTTGTTCGGTGTTGTTGTTGTTGTTTTTTTTGTTTTTTTCCAGGTCTGATTGTTTATTTGGTTTAACGTCCCCTCGACAGTATTTCAGTCATTTAGAGACTACTGGTATGTTTACTTCAGACAGATATAATGCTGTCACACTGCAGTATCATGCCGTGGTACCACACCCATTCACATTAACCTGACACCAGGCCAACAATTTCCCAGAACTACCCTTATATGCTGCGCGCCGAGCAAGGTAGCTATTCCACTAATTCCAGTACCATTTTTTACGACTTTGATATGTCGCGGCTGGGATCGAACCCACGACCTCCTTCTCCCGAGGCGAACGCTGTAACCACTCGACCACCTGGAACGGTAGGTCTACCGGTAAATACAATTGAAAGAAACAACAATGCTGAAAATGAAATGGTTCGAGTGTCACTGGGTAAATTGCCTTAGAAAAATCGGTTAAACATTACCCTCTCTTTGTCTCTGTGGATCATTTCTTGGAAAAAGCTCGCACGTGGAATCACGTGGTACTGAGCGACACGTGTTAGTGACCGATGTTTGGAACACACTTAAAGAAACAACATGAAACACGCACTAAATAAAATGCACATTTAAAATCACTAGCAAAAATGTAGTTTGATCTATGCATAGTTACCTGATTTATGAATTGAAAAAAAAGTAAACAAGTAATATCTTTAAAAAAGATATTCGGCTTACCTAAATAATGCCAATGTCAGATGTAATGCATATTAAAACTAGAACTGCCATTGTAATGGCGCAAATACCCCCCGCATGTCGCTTTGTCACAGGGATTTTAATACAAGTAACATGTAGGGTCAGAGACATGTAAATGTATTGGCTCAACAAGGAAAATAAATAATATTAACACATACATTAATTTATTTGGATGAAGGCCCACTAAGTATTGTTCAGCTCCATTATTACACTGTACTGTTGAGCTCCATTATTACACTGTACTGTTCCGGTCGATTATTACACTGTACTGTTCAGGTCCATTATTACACTATATTGTACAGCTGCTTTACATTGTACTGTTCAGATCCATTATAACACTGTATTGTTCAGGTCCGTTATTACACTGTCTTGTTCAGGTCCGTTATTACACTGTACTTTTCAGGTCCATTATTACACTGTACTGTTGAGCTCCATTATTACACTGTACTGTTCAGATCCATTATTACACTGTACTGTTCATGTCCATTATTACACTGTACTGTTCAGATCCATTATTACACTGTACTGTTCAGATCCATTATTACACTGTACTGTTCAGATCCATTATTACACTGTACTGTTCAGATCCATTATTACACTATATTGTACAGCTGCTTTACATTGTACTGTTCAGATCCATTATAACACTGTACTGTTCAGGTCCGTTATTACACTGTACTGTTCGGGTCCATTATTACACTGTGTTCAGGTCCATTATTACACTGTACTGTTCAGATCCATTATAACACTGTCCTGTTCAGGTTCGTTATTACACTGTACTGTTCAGGTCCATTATTACACTATACTGTTCAGATCCATTATTACACTGTACTGTTCAGGTCCATTATTACACTGTACTGTTCAGATCCATTATTTCACTGTACTGTTCAGATCCATTATTACACTTTACTGTTCAGATCCATTATTACACTGTACTGTTCAGATCCATTATTACACTGTACTGTTCAGATCCATTATTACACTGTACTGTTCAGGTCCATTATTACACTGTACTGTTCAGGTCCATTATTACACTGTACTGTTCAGGTCCATTATTACACTGTACTGTTCAGGTCCATTATTACACTGTACTGTTCAGATCCATTATTACACTGTACTGTTCAGGTCCATTATTACACTGTGTTCAGGTCCATTATAACACTGTATTGTTCAGGTCCGTTATTACACTGTACTGTTCATGTCCATTATTACACTGTACTGTTCAGATCCATTATAACACTGTACTGTTCAGGTCCGTTATTACACTGTACTGTTCAGGTCCATTATTACACTGTACTGTTCAGATCCATTATTACCTGTGTTACAGGTCCATTATTACACTGTACTGTTCTTTTATTACTTTATACTGTTACGGCCCTGACAAAAATTAAGTATAAAAATTTACAAAGGACAATAACTCCAAAATTACGCGACAAAGAGTTATGGTTCTTGGTCACTGCACGCCCCTTCAATGAGATCTATCCACTTATGAAGTTTCATCTTGATATCTTTTATACTTTTTGAGTTACGGCCCGGACAAAAATTAAGTATGAAAATTTACAAAGGACAATAACTCCAAAACTACGCGACAGAGAGTTATGGTTCTTGGTCACTGCACGCCCCGTCATGAGATCTATCCACATATGAAGTTTCATCTTGATGCCTTTTATACTTTTTGAGTTACGGCCCGGACAAAAATTAAGTATGAAAATTTACAAAGGAGAATAACTCCAAAATTATACGACAGAGAGTTATGGTTCTTGATCACTGCGCTCCCCCTCAATGAGATCTATCCACATATGAAGTTTCATATTGATGCCTTTTTATTTTTTAGTTACGGACAGGACAAAAATTAAGTATGAAAATTTACAAAGGGCAATAACTCCAAAATTACGCGACAGAAAGTTATGGTTCTTGGTCACTGCAGTCCCCCTCAATGAGATCTATCTACATATGAAGTTTCATCTTTTATACTTTTTGAGTTACGGCCCTGACAAAAATTAAGTATGAAAATTTATAAAGGGCAATAACTCCAAAATTACGCGACAGAGAGTTATGGTTCTGGTCACTGCAGTCCCCCTCAATGAGATCTATCCACATATGAAGTTTCATCTTGATGCCTTTTATACTTTTTGAGTTACGGCCCGGACAAAGAAACCGACAGACGGACGGACGGCGAGACAGACAAGCTGAATCCAGTATACACCCTTACAACTTCGTTGTGTGGGGGGTATAGCTATTACAAAGTTTGAAACGTTAGCAAAAATGTTTATAAATACCAAGATTTTGGGAGGTATTGTGAATACTATATAACATATCAGATTTAATTTAAAAAAAAAAAGGGCAAAATCTTCCAACCTTCATTAGATATTATGCACTTGCTGATTTTTTTTTTTAATAAAGACTATTCGTATGTAACCAGCGAAACCGAAAAATCATGAATCGCGTATATCCAATTATTGTTTCCATATCCGCACAATAAACTGCACAACTCCTCCGCAGTTGTTACCTCCCCTGAAGACCGAATCCACTTTTACATATTAGGGGAAAGTGGTCTAAAAATAAAAATACGACTGCTTCTGATTTAGTTGTTTTGAATCATATTGCCAAAGCAGCATTCCTAAATTGATAAGAAAGTGTTAAATATCATTACTGTGTTACATTCCATGTTCAAGCTGAAAAAGAAAGCGATTGAATATCTATAGGTCTACATTCATTGAGTACCATAACACAAAACAGCTTCGTTTGAGGCTTACCAGAACCCGAATTATTGTTTGTACTGCAAATTAATTTGTGCACATCGAGATCAGCGTTATCAGTTCAAATTTACAATGTGAAAGTTACAAATTATGCTACGAAATGCTCGTAATTTTATGAGACTAACACCGCGGTTTTGTTGTTGTTGTTGTTTTAACACAATATCTTTCGCATTTTCTTACTGATTTTTTTAAAACGATTTAAATATTGCTACGTTTTCCCCAGTCGTTAATTATATTCGGTGAGAGGAGAGTAGTTCCTAAATTTATTATAAATAAGAACCAAGAAACGCTCAATATTACCTGATGTCTTGATACATGGGCTTTGGAAACCTGAAAAGGTATTTGAACAGTTGCTATTATAAATGTGCTAAATTCCTCGTATGCATTATTTAAAGCGTGACAGATTTATTGGAAACGGGATGATATGACGATCGTGATCGATGATTATGATGAAAAAAATAGGTTAAAACATGTTTTCTTACAGCAAATGTTAAAATGAATGCATAATGTATTAGTCCTTAAACAGCGCCGTGGTCCAGTGGTGACGGATATGACAGCGGATCCGAATGTTTTAGGGTTCGAGCTTAATTTGGAGCACTTATTTTTCATAGCCTTCCCAGGCACAATGTATTTGTCCACCCCAAGAATCGGCTAAACAGGTTTTTATAAGTTGTAAGAAAATGGCTCCCAATGATCGTAAAATAAATATAAACTGAACTATACTTTCCGCCTTGCTACCAAGTACAAATACATTGAAACTGAGCTTAATATAGACTTGTATTGTACTTAGATTAACTTCATCTAATAATACAGTCTTTTACGTGCCATGGTACACCGGCTGGTCGGTGTTTAAGGTGCCCACTTAATACGGGTTTGTACTTACATATATCCCTCGTACTTGGCGGCAATGGTCTCTTGAACAGGGTGGCATCCGTCATAGTTGTTACGGCTAGGGAGATATAATACTATAATATATAACATATAATAATCTAATATATTACATATAAATATTTACAAATCGATCTAGTTTAGACTACAATTCCGTACTTGCTATTATACTTACATGCTTGAGATGCTGTAAGATAAGTATTTATTCGGTATGATCTGTATGCGTTTGCAATGTTTTAAACAGTGGATTCAAACTGTGCGACTTTCGGTAGATTACTCGACCCTCAGCTCACAAACATGTCACGTGAAGGCTCAAACTCAAACCTCAATGGTCATGTTTCAGCGGGAAAATCCCAGGATGTGTATATTTTCGAAAACAACAACAACAACACACAAAAAAAGCTGTCAGAGGACAGCACGCTCGACTATTCAAAGTACTTGTTGGTAAATCAAATGAAATTTATTTCAGTTCTTGCCCTTCACATACCCTATATATAATAATAGTCGAAAATGATATACCTTGATAGTATGATACCCCTTATTATTTTTATGAACTCTAAAATAAATTTTATGCTGTTACTGAGACATAAGCATAATAACACTGTGCATGCAAAACTTTAACCAAATATCCAAGTTAGAAAAGGGCCATAATTTGTATAAAATTCAGTCCAAAAGATATCCTCCTTGGTTTTCTGATGCTCCTGAATACACTCTTTAACTCTCTGGTCAATTCCATAAACAATTTCTGAGATGTAAGCTGGATAGTAGTTGAAGAAAAATAACCAAAATTCTAAGTTAAAAGTGGGGCCATAATTTT
>CM037792.1:51144811-51194811 GCA_021229015.1 Solen grandis | reverse complement strand
CCAGGCGCTTAGCATGAAAGGGTAGTTCAAGGACTAGTTGTCCCAGTGTCAGGATGATGTGACTGGTTGTGGTATCATGCCAGTCACTTGTCTTTGGTGTGATATCATAGTAATGCAGTTCTGTGTGCGCCTCATGTAGATTAAATCCCCCGAATGACTGAAATATTATTGATGGGATGATAAACCCAACCATGCACTCAGTTTTAACACTTTGAAAATGTTTGATTTATATAATTTAAAAAAACACCAAAGTATTCTTTCTTGTTATTTCAGGAGGGCCTTTTTACATGGACTGCAGGAGTCCAAAGGTGTTACAGATGCCGTGGACTACTTTGAAAACAACCTCGACTCCCAACAAAAAGTCTAATGATATAAAGTAGTGCCTGTTTCATCAAACTGATCAATATATATCTTCACGAATATCTGCCTCTTTGGATTTTGTTGACTTTGAGAAAATACTCTTATTCACAATTAAGAAATAACTGTAATGCTTTAAGTAGTACTGTATCAAGATTTCAACTCTTTTTAGGAACGATTTTTCTGTGCACAAATTGGAGATGTATTCCAGGTTCCTGCCTCATCTACATTGATGGATAAACTCATATTTAAAGCCTCATGATCTTCCAAGCATTACATTTTCCTTCAGCTTGTGGCTGTTTAATTGCACTAAAATTGAGCTGTTAGATTTCATTTGCTTTGAATGGAAAAAAATATTTGGAGGTGACATGAGTTTACCACATGAAAGTAATCGAGGAAAATCACTAAGCAACCAGTGTGAAATAATGCCCATGGTACTGGTTATATTTCATTACATTGTGGGTTTCTTATGATGTTGTAAAACATGATCAGCCTACAAGTAATAAGCATCTAGTAGGGGAGGTAACACGGGAACTCCTGCTGGAGTGAATGATGCTTTCTGTTTGATGTAACTCTTCAGTCGTCCATTGGGTGTATCTGACTAGGAGTGTCAAAGAATGCATTGAAACAATGGCCTCTGCTGGTAATGGGTTCATATGCTTAAAAAATGGCTTTGATATGATACACTGTCAGCAAACATGAGTAAACAGCTTTATGATATATTCAGGTTTTAGAAAAAGGAACAATTCAACTCTATAAGTTATCCTGTATTTCTTTGTTTCCTGTTAATATTTTATTTTACTAAATTAATGTAAACCTCATTTTGGGATTATAAAAAGAATTTTAGTTAAATGTAGGTTTTTTGAAATTATTTTTTCAAAACTGCATTTTATTAGCTCACCTAGCACGAAGTGGCAAGGTGAGCTTTTGGGACAAGCTTTTGTCCGTGGCCGCGAGTCGTCAGTTGTCAACAATTTACTTAAAAATCTTCTTCTCTGAAACAAATGATTGGAAAGTGATCAAAGTTTGCAAGGATGTTCCTAAGGTGATCCCCCATAAAAATTGTTCAAAGAGCTTCAAATAGATTTTAAAAGTGAAATCTTAAAAAACCTTCTTCTCTGAAACCACAAGATATTTGGTGTGTGGCTTTGTCTAGTAGACCTCTACCAAGTTTGTTCAAATCATGACCCTGGGGTCAAAATTGGCCCCCACAAGGGTCACTTTATTTCACATGGACTTATTTGGTGAGCAGCATTGTCTAGTAGATCACTACCAAGTCTGTTCAAACCATAGCCTTGGAGTCAAAATTGGCCCTGCCCCAGGGCTCACCTGATTTTACATAGGCTAATATAGGAAAAAACTTGAGTTAGGATGTTTGGTGTGCAGAATTTTCTAGTAGACCTCTACCAAGTTTGTTCAAATCATGGCCCTGGTGTCAAGGTTACCCCCGTCCCAGGGGTCACCTGCTTTTTCATAGGCTTATTTAGGAAAGAAACTAGAAAAATCTTCCTGTCAAAACCTCTACCAAGTTTGTTCAAATCGTAGCCCTTGGGTCAAAATTGGCCCTGCCCTAGGGGTCACCTAATTTTACATAGCCTAATAATACCAGGTGAGCAATACAGGGCCATCATGGCCCTCTTGTTTTTCTAGTTGTAAATATAAGATTATTTCTTATATAGATCTATAATAACAGTTCCCACATCAATGCTGGAAAAAGTAGAAAATGATGATATTATTTTTCCACTGTTAATGTTCTAATGTCTTGATGCAGTATTTTTTGTGTATTTTTATGCATGTTAATGCTCCCTTTCATTATAAATTATATGCCTTTTTATGATTGAACAAAACGTTATAACAGGCTATGCTGTCTCTAAAGTATCAAGTTCAACCTCAAACTCAAATCATACCACATGATGCAATAGAGGTGTAAGTATAACAACTGAGTATGTATTTAGATCGTATCTTACAAGAAATTAGGACCAGGTTCCCTATTAAGATTTATCTTAAATTTAATATTTGCCACAAAAAAGAAATAAATATCTACCATTGTAGTGATTTTTATCAAAAGCAAGAATTATAACTCTCAAGTAACTGAATTTTGACGCAGGTTCAGTTGTGAGTTTTACCCCAGATCTTGGCATTATCTGTGCAAGTTCCAGTTGAAGAGTCTCTCTTAATAAGGCTGCTATATTTATGCATAATTAAAAGGGTGCATTTAATTGATACTTAAAGAAATACATAACTGATCATTAGCAAATACATGTTTGCTTGTTAGTCCCGTACCAATGACCGGAAATCTGGATCCCATGATAACTTAAAAACCGTTTAAGATGATATTATGAAACTTGGTATATGAATAGATGGCAATATGGAGATTCTGCACGTCACTATAATTTTTCCCTCGGACCAAAATTCTGGTAGCTTTGGTAACGGAAAAATTGTGCACCTCACTGAGGACTCATGCATTGTTTGCAACACCAGTTACTTGTTATTTTACATTTTAATAAGCAATTATGATATTTAATATTTTTGTACAAAAATAAAATTGATATATATGGGTTTTTTTTCACAAGCAAATGCCTGTTCCTACAATGGGTTATGTTTTTACAGGTCGTTCAGAATTGAATATTAGTCCTGATGCTTTTATATTATATTTACTCAACACACCACTGTTATCTATTTTATCTAGTTTAGTAACTTTTAGCAAACTTGTTAAATACCAATTAAAAATAAATATCACAACCTGAAGGTATTTAACAAAATACTTAAAATAACACGATATTGAGACAAAAAAATATATAAAATAGTTTTTCTATGAGCATTTCAGAAATGTGATGACATCAGCTTTTAAATCAGATCACATGATTTTCATGTAAACTGTACAAGTAAGAACATTGGGATACATGCATATACTGTATTAAGAAGTATAAGAACGGACTTACCAAGTTATATATCAAATAAAACATAACTGTGTATTTTGTTGTTCATTTTTTTCTACATATATTATTGAAGTTTTATATCTACATTGTTATTTTCAGAGGAAAGGAGTTGAATATATAGAAAATAGTATGTATAAGTAGGTTGTGCCAGGGTCTCTTTACTTTAGAAAGAGACTTTTGTGGGTCATTCTCATTAAAATCAGATTCAGTATATTCACTCATATTTCGCTAATTGATCTAATCACGTATAGTAGAGGATCGCAAATTAGGATATGATTTTAATGAGATTGAGTGTGGGTTCAATTGACATGGCGCCAAAATCAGTATACCCCACCCCAAACGCCTGTCGTACGAAGGTGCACGTGCATTTGTCAAGACATTTACAGCTCTTTATCGGTTAGGTCTCTGTGACCATCATTCATCGTAATTGAAGGATAACGTGGTCCTAATATACCAGACTGCGGATTCGAAGGTTGTGGGCTCGAACCCCATTAGGCGCAAGAATTCTTCATTCTTCTTCCATTTGAGGTTCAAATTAAAACAGGTTGCCGATGACCCAGCAGCATGCAATTTTAATCATAGGCCCAGCTAGTGACTTCGCGCTCTACAGTCATCACTTGTGGATGGATTCACAGATATATAATTCTATTACATTCTAGATCTACCCCTACATATACGTTTTTCCTAAATTCTAAAAGACCAAGATTGCATGGTTGAATCAAGTTTCTTAATTTTGACCTGAAAGTGAAATAAATATTACACAGATTCCAGGTAAGATGGAGTTTATGAAATCTTTAAGTTCTGAAAAGACTGATGTCAGGGATCAGTGTTATCAGGTGCCTGAACAAAATTCCTTTATTCTAGATCACATTAATAGCGGCAAAATGAATGTTCTTGTATTACTTATATAACATGAAAAGTGATCATTATCAGCAGGTGCCTGAACAAAATTCCCTTATTCTAGATCACATAAATAGCGGCAAAATGAATATTCTTGTATAACTTATATAACATTAAAAAGGATCATTATCAGCAGGTGCCTGAACAAAATTCCCTTATTCTAGATCACTAAAAGGATCATATCAGCAGTGCCTGAACAAAATTCTCTTATTCTAGATCACATAAATAGCGGCAAAATGAATGTTCTTGTATAACTTATGTAAAATGAAAAGGGATAATTGTCAGCAGGTGCCTAAACAAACTTCCCTTACTCTAGATCACATAAATAGCGGTAGATCACATAAATAGCGGCAAAATGAATGTTCTTGTATTACTAATATAACATTAAAAGGGATCATTGTTAGCACGTGCCTAAACATACTTCCCTTATTCTAGATCAATTAAATAGCGGCTAAATGAATGTTCCTGTATTACTAATATAACATTAAAAGGGATCATTGTTAGCACGTGCCTAAACAACTTCCCTTATTCTAGATCACATAAATAGCGGCAAAATGAATGTTCTTGTATTACTAATATAACATTAAAAGGGATCATTGTTAGCACGTGCCTAAACAAACTTCCCTTATTCTAGATCACATAAATAGCGGCAAAATGAATGTTCTTGTATTACTAATATAACATTAAAAGGGATCATTGTTAGCAGGTGCCTAAACAAACTTCCCTTATTCTAGATCAAAAAAATAGCGGCAAAATGAATGTTCTTGTATTACTTATATAACATTAAAAGGGATCATTGTTAGCAAAATTTCTTGTATTACTATATAACATTAAAAGGGATCATTGTAGCAGGTGCTGAACAAAATCCTTATTCTAGATCACATAAATAAAATTGAAATAGGATGTATGAAATTCCTTATAGACCCACCCCTACGGAAACCTTTTCTATCTTCATTAAAAGAACAACAAGACTAACTTTGATGCAATGCATCAAAAACGCCGTGCATGCTTTTGAAGCATGTCTTAAAGAAAGCAAAACCACACATTTTGGTTCAGAGATCCATACAAGTATGTAAATCGCGGATGGGGTCATTAAGTCAAAACACTATGTCGCTTTTTTGTATGAAAAGAAGAATCCTGTTTTTTTTGTTTTTTTTTTGTTTTTTTAAAGAAATTATTGTAAAAAAATCGATTACCGAGTTACTTCCTTGGTTTTCACTTTCAGCTATATTACATAGGGTAAATACTAATTACAAAATATAAAATATATATCGGTATTTCAAATTTCCATAAATGTATGCATTTTTCCCATAATTGTATTTTTATCTATCAAATTTGAATCAAACATAACTAAATTGTGGGTCATATGGCCGGAAAAATTATAATTTTAACATAATTCAGAAATATATAGCAACAAGATACAGAAATTAACTGTATACTTTAATTATATTGGAATTACGAGTATTATATTACGTCGATTTGAGATGCTATAAATAAACTATAGTAATATATAGATCAATATAGATACATATGTTATAGAAGGTAATTCCTTTTTAATATAATCACTGGATAAGTTAAAGCCTGCAAGACTACTGAAATTCCAGACAGAACTTTTAAGGCGTTTTATGTCAAATAAACTAAAACAGATAACCTTTATCCCGGACAAAATAAGAATGATCCCAGAATTTACAAGTACCGATATATATCATAATCAGTATACATATTGGGGCCGAAGACTTGGCCTGGGGCAAGCAATCGCCTTTTTTTCATCGCCGTCATTTATTTAGACGTTTACCTATCTAATTTTTTTCTTCTTTATAGATTGATTTCTCATTTACACACATTCTGAAGTTTGCATTAGAAATAATGAAATAAAGAAGCCAAACTGCCTTAAATGTAGATCATCCAGCTGGTCACTGTTCATGGAATCTAACACCTTCTGGTTAGGAATTAAAACCGGTTTCACTGCGTGACTTTCCTCCTGAGTCGTTTCACACACGGTCTCTTTGAATATCGAATATCTGACATATACACCTGTAACAAAAAAAAGAAAAAAAAAAGAAAAAGAAAACCAGATAATATCAACTTTAACTTTAAAATTCAAAATGCTGCATTGACTTTTTATTTGTGGCCTTATTTGTGTTACCGTTTGTATCTGCTTTAGGACTATGATGTAATTTCTGCTATATGTTCAAAGGAAATTAATTCTTAGAACCAGAGATCATCGAATATATACAATCACTTTTCAATAAGATGGAATGATTATCAAAGAATTTAAAGGTCAGCTATTAGAACAACCATAACAGGAACAATACGAGTAATTGCATGTGACTGGTTTATACTCAGCATCAGTTAATGATGAATAGACTTTACTAGATTCACAGTGCTCATGCTAACCATTTGATTTCATATTGCTTGAATTACTCTGTAGTACATCCTTTATTTAGAGCTTATAACAAGGTTACGCGATATATATTATTCACGCATATCAATGATAAAAAAGTATTTGATATATGTAAAAATGAAAAGGCACTTTGATGTCTTTAGTGAATCTCTCCAAATATCTGATCTAATAAGACGATATCTGTGATTCTCTCCGAAGTTCTGATCTTATAAGGCGATATTTGTGAGTCTCTCCGAATATCTGATCTTATAAGGCGATATTTGTGAGTCTCTCCGAATATCTGATCTTATAAGACGATATTTGTGATTCTCTCCGAAGTTCTGATCTTATAAGACGATATTTGTTAGTCTCTCCGAATATCTGATCTTATAAGGCGATATTTGTTAGTCTCTCCGAATATCTGATCTCATCGGACGATATTTGTGTTTCACCCCGAACATCTGATCTTATAAGTAGAAATCAGTGATTCTCTACAAATATCTGATCTTAAAAGACAATATTTGTGATTAAAAGAGACCCTCTTTTAAGAGACACATGTGGGCGACGATGCTTGGTCTCTAACTAATCATAGTTCCCTCATACAAAAGAAAAAACAAAACAAAAAAAAACAACCAAAAAAAAAAAAAAAAAAAAACACACACAAAAAAAACACACAAAAAAACATTGTCTGCACTTCTCAAGAAATGAAGATGCTAATGCTAGAGGATGAACGCGGCAAACGTGTGATGTTCTGATATTTCAAACGCTCGAACTGTATATCTTTAATTCCAATATCAGACATAAAAGAGCCATTCGATATTGTAGTGCTCCAGAGTTAAGCACATGCAGACGATCTTTAGTAGAACATTTTTGTGAATGTATGTTGATTTATCTTTAATGACATGCCAGAATTATCAAATGAACTGTTAAATAAGATTGTTTAAACACTGCTTGAGCCATAAATTCTATGTGGGCATCAGTATTTAACCACCATTCTACCTAATTAGATGAAACTGGTGATGAGTTGTGTATATGCCGCCATCTTGAATGTTTACAGTACAAAGGTCACGCAATGCATCATGGGACTGTTCACCTTGGTTACTAGTAAATAGCGGTTTATTTAACAGGGTACATGACTTTACTTTTATACCTAGAGTGAAATTGTTGTTATATTGAAGATTTTTGAATGAACATTAAGTATATAGTTACACTTTTGATTAAGAAAGGGTCTTTTAATGTATTATACATATATAATTATCAGTTTAACGTCATTTAGATGAAGTTGTCAGCTGCATAAAGATGCGGGATTCACTCAGTTGCGGGGTGCACGCAATGGTGGGCTGCACGCAACTGTGGGATTCCAGCATCTGCGGGATGCGGGCAGCGTCTAGTATATAAGCTCCGCGCTGTAGAGTTGCGGGGACTCCATTCTCGTTTGATTCTTGTAAGAGACGCTCCATTACATTTTTTTTGATTCAGCATTCCATATTTATTTACATACAAATTTATTTAAGAAGTAACTTTGTTGTTCCTTTAATGGATACAAAAGTTTAAAGTTAACATAGGTTTATTTTGAGAGGTTTTTAATGTAAATCCATTTGAGATTATTAACTGGTCAGAGTTTGGCACTTCAGTCTTACGTGAACGAAGCACAGGTACATAGTGGTGCACGCAGATCTAAATGTATAGTTAAAGCATTGTTGTTTAGGGTATGCCTATGAAATACGGGTTGTAAATTATTATAACAGAGTTTATTTATTGATAAGTTATATCTTTTTATAAAGGTAGAGTCTACTGCCTTAGTAACTGATTAAAAGTTATTAAGTTTACTTGAGCCTTGTGATTATTTCATTGTCCTTAATGTTTAGTTGGAGTCCTTTTTAGTTTAATTTGGTTATTTAATGAGAGTAGAATAGCCCCTGAGATAGTGTGAGACACAACCCACATACACACACAGCCTCCAGCTCGCTACATATTTATGGTGTCAGAAGTGGGATCTGTTTACATTTCAAGACAGATCCAGTGATGCGAACAATGGGCAGAAAGAAATTAGATAAAACAACAGAACCATTGGAAATGGAGGAGTACAGTGGTAACGAAGTCATGACAGGGACAGATACCGAAATCGTGTCAGGGGTGACAGAGCACAGTATACATTTACCTGATGGGACACATGAAGTTGGGGCTGAAGTAGAAGTACATCAGGCAATAGAAAGCGGTGCAATCGGGGGGGGGGGGAGACACAGTTTATACAGTTGAACAAGGCAGTGTAGTGACAGATGTAATCCAACCCAAGCAGCAGTATAATGCTGTTAGGCAACCACAGCCACCTAATGGGCAGATGGTGGGTTTCAACTTACCTGGTGATAATTACTCCCAAGGATGTAGTTACCCACTACAGGGAATGCAGAGTGGGCCATGCTCAGGAAGTGACTTGCACTGTACTGTGAAAGACTCTTATAGCAACAATAGTATATCTAGCCATGTGGGAGATGAATGCAATATAGCCGTTAGACATGCACGAGCACACCCGTGCAATACCCAAAACAGGTGGAGGACAAATACCCCATATCGTATCCATAATGAACACAACCTGAGTTTACCCCAAGTAAATACCACAAGATCCATGGTGAATCCAGGCACTATAATGCAAACAGATAGAACCTATACCAACCATAGTGATGTTTATGGTCGCACCCAGGTTAAACTACCCCCTTTTACAGGTAAAGAAGATTGGAAAGTCTGGTTCAACAGATTCACAGCTATCGCAGAGCGACATCATTGGTGTGATGATGACAAGCTAGATTGCCTCCTACCCAAGCTTCAGGGTGCGGCGGGTGAATTTGTTTTTTCGCAGCTTCCAAGGTGGGTCTTGAGTGACTATAAAGAACTGGTTAGGGAACTACAGAGCAGATTTAGAAAAGTTGAGATGTCAAGTACCTTTGCGGCGCAGTTCAGTAGAAGGGATCAGAAAGAGAACGAAACAGCAGAAGAGTATGCAGCAGAGTTGAAAAGACTTTATGCAAAAGGATATGGATACAGGGACAATACTGTGAGACAGGAAGACCTTGTACGGAGGTTCCTGGATGGATTGCAAGATGACGATGCAAGATTTGAGGTAGAGTTCCATAAGGACCCGAAAGACATAGATGAAGCGGTCTTCTATGTCGTAAACTTCCTTCAAACACGCCGGCGAGCAATGCCTTACAATGACAAGAAGATGCGAAGATTTGCAAGAAAAATCCAAACCAAGAACTACTGGTCAGATGACAGCGAAACTGATGACGAGACTACTGAAGTTAGGAGAATAAACAGAGTCGATAATGACAAGAAGAAACTTGGAACAAAGACGGGCAGTCAAACACAAGCTGAAGAGTATCCATGTAATAAAGCAGAAGATGGTATGAGGTCAATGCTACAGCAAATATTAGATAAGCTGTCCCACTTAACTGATAGCAAGAAATCAGTTAATGTGGAACATATTAAGAAAGAAATTACATGTTTCTCCTGTCAGCAGAAGGGTCATATTGCAAGGAATTGCCCTCTGAAAGGACAGGGCAAGACCTTTACTCCAAAGTCTCAGTCAAAATTCAGCACCAGAAGACCAGAACAGAAAGAAGCAAAGCCACCTTTAAACTAGATGGGACCGAACCTAGTGGTCAGGGGGAGGTCCAACATTCAAAAACTCAAGACCACACTCAGAAAAGAGATGTTGTAGAGGACTCTCAGATTATAAGGAGAAAGAAATCACGAAGCACAGGAATTTATGTGAAGGGAGTAATTGGTCAAGAACCAATTTTATTTACAAAAGACACTGGAGCTACCAAGACAATAATATCAGACACCTTCTATCATAGAATGAGCGAGGAGACAAGACCTCTCCTAGAAAAGTCAGAGTGTCTGTTGGGTGCATCTGGAATGCCAATCAGAGAACTGGGGAAAGGAATCTTCAATATTAAATTGGGTACACTGGTATTAAACATAGAAGCTATTGTGGCCGAGATAGAGGATGAAGCTCTACTAGGCATAGACATACTGCTGGGATTCCAGCATCTGCGGGATGCGGGCAGCGTCTAGTATATAAGCTCCGCGCTGTAGAGTTGCGGGGACTCCATTCTCGTTTGATTCTTGTAAGAGACGCTCCATTACATTTTTTTTTGATTCAGCATTCCATATTTATTTACATACAAATTTATTTAAGAAGTAACTTTGTTGTTCCTTTAATGGATACAAAAGTTTAAAGTTAACATAGGTTTATTTTGAGAGGTTTTTAATGTAAATCCATTTGAGATTATTAACTGGTCAGAGTTTGGCACTTCAGTCTTACGTGAACGAAGCACAGGTACATAGTGGTGCACGCAGATCTAAATGTATAGTTAAAGCATTGTTGTTTAGGGTATGCCTATGAAATACGGGTTGTAAATTATTATAACAGAGTTTATTTATTGATAAGTTATATCTTTTTATAAAGGTAGAGTCTACTGCCTGAGTAACTGATTAAAAGTTATTAAGTTTACTTGAGCCTTGTGATTATTTCATTGTCCTTAATGTTTAGTTGGAGTCCTTTTTAGTTTAATTTGGTTATTTAATGAGAGTAGAATAGCCCCTGAGATAGTGTGAGACACAACCCACATACACACACAGCCTCCAGCTCGCTACAATATTGTCATTAATATTGTGTATAAGTTATATGATGATTGCCTAATAACTGCATATGCAAGCGAGTAAACAAAGTAAAGATCTGGCATTAAAGGACCATAACTCTTGATCAGATAGGCCGAAAACAGCCATAATCGAACTTGACCGAGAGATTATGACTATAAAGATTGTCATGAAGTATAAAGATGAAAGAAATGAAAATGCTAGAGCATAAACAAAGTGAAATCCTGTATTTTTTGTATTATAAGGGTCATAACTCTTGTCCTATTTGGCCATTATCAGCCATAATCGGACTTGGCCAAGACGTTATTGCTTTAAACATTTTCGCGAAGTCTGAAGATGATTCATGAAGAATTGAATATGTTGGAGTGTAAAAATGTAAAATCTGGCATTTTATATTTAAAGGCCATAACTCATGCCCTTATTGGCCGATATCAGCAATAATCGAACTTAGAATTAATGGATGTAAACATTGTCATGAAGTTTGACATTAATTGACGGACAGACGACTGACATTTAACGATCCTAATAGCTCATCCTGAGCACATGTGCACAGGTGAGATTAAATACGGCACATGTAGAAACAGTCCGGTAAAAGGTTGTTCTTGCATTGCGTAATGACAAACATGGATAAAACTATATGCCATGCTACCTCAGGGCATAAAAAGGATTTTCAGGCACGTGCCTGGGCGTTAAAGGAAATTCTAAACACTTACATGGTTGGTAGAAATAATCAATAGCATAAACATTGTCCATGTTGAATAAATAAATAAATAAATGGATAAATAAATAAATGTGTTAACTACGTCATTCAAAAAATAACGTTACCTTTATTTTGTAAACATCCAATGGCAACGTATAGACATCATTTCTTTCGCAAATTTTCCATAGTATGTGAGTATGTAACCTTCAAGGAATGTAGATTTCTGATAATGAATAATGCCAATCAAAGTAATTGGACTCTTTTATCTAATACCCCACGTGTTACTTCCAAGGAACCAATTACTTTCCTAAATAAAGATTTGTACAATTTTTTAAATAAATTCTTCAAAGCACGTTTCAGTACAAAACTTGTTTTCACAGAGTTACAAGGTGTGTTCACTGATACCATCAAATGTTAGGGCTCGACGGCGTTACTATTACTTAGCACGTGGATATGATGGCATTGCATGATTTCTTCTCTTTTTTTGTAGTTTTTTGTAGACGTTAATTAACGTTGAATTTGTAATAATATCAACTTCCGTAGGTACATATCTTCAAGGAGTATTCGTGAAAATAAAATAAAAGAGCGATCTATCAAAATATTATTATCAATTATTATTATTTTAATATGATGAATGTTCATGAATAAAACACTGCCATTATGACATTTAATGATTGTACAGTATTTTCTATAGATCTAATTGGTGACATCGATCTGTATCAACTAATATCTCTCGATGAAGAAAACTTAGTGATCATTGAGCGAATTAGTTTGGGGGTCACTGTTACAAGGTCAGGAGGAAAGCAGTTTATTTTTTTAACAGCCTGAGTGACTATTACAGAAACAAATGTAAAATGATTTTCTTCAATGATTTCAAAGAAAGAAAGTTTACTAATAAATATAATATTGTATTTATTCAAAATATGACAGTTTGAGTTAAGAATATGGTGGTATACTGAATAGTCTTCTGGATCAATCAATTAAACACGATTTTATCGTGCAGCAAGTCACATGACCCTGATCTCTGTATTCAGTTACCGTATTTGCATCCCTGTTGAATCGAAGCGCAAAGAATGCAAGCAAGAAACCAACCAGCGTTTTATCCTTAACTGAACGCAAGACAGGAGCGATCCGTTATATACAGGGTACCACTAGTCCAATACAGTGGCTATTTAGCAGAATGCTGTTTCTTAATATTGTTACTAGTATTGTCTTTTGAGGCATCTGTCTCTGATGGTGAGGTTTTTTTGTTGTTGTTTTTTTGCCCTTTACTGTCATATTTAAGGGGCTGATGAGATCACCACAGATTTATTCTGATATAAAATTTGCTTAGACCCATTAAACTCAGATTGTAGCAGTAAGCCTTTTGGTCAAAATCTTGTATAGCTGGCAGAGTTATCTATCTCCCTTTCACTCAAATACCAAAACTGAAGATAGATTTTAAAAATCTGAGGATTGCTGTCCTCTCCTCTCCGTAGAAAATTATTTGGATGTATGTAATGATTCTGTTAAAGTCAGGTCATCATTAAATAATTGCTTGTCTTCAGTTTTGTGACAGAAACTTATTTCAGTAGGAATATATGAAGGGATTCTTTTAAGAAAGATTAAACTGTGGTGAAAAACAAAACATAACAAAATGTAGCAGTATAATCACCACTGACAAGTCAGCTCAGCTAAATCCAGAAAGCATAATATTATTATAAGTTACAGTTTTTACCTGTAACTTAGTAAGTTTTTACTGAATTATTCAAAAGAATAATGTTATTCCATTCAAGTATCTGGAGAAGCATTAGGAAAATACCAAGAAAAAAATCTTTACTTAGAAACAATAACCTGACAGTTGGAAAAAAAGATTAGTATGTATGGGCATTTTCAGTTAATATTTAGCATAACAACAAATAAACAATTTTCAAGCATGACCTCTGCTGATTCAAACTGTTTGATTTAAATAACATTTTGAATAACATTAAATGCAGGCACAGAAAAGCTATAGACAATTTGTACAGAACGTATTGTAAGAACTGCACACTGTTCCAGTTCATAAAACAATACATATCATAAGGGTCAAAATAATATTGTTAACTACTGCTTATACTATGCATATATATTTATATAGCCAGTACATAAATGTATCCTTATGGCTGCACTTTGAGAATCAGACCAGGGACTGACCTATTATGTAAGACACTAATAGCTTAAACAAAAATTGTCAGATTTCTTTACAATTGTAAATACACTGAGTACAAGATTTCTCATCAAAGTTACTTGAAACTGAGATAATAATTACAAATGTACCACCCGGAATTTAACAAACTGCAGCTATCAATGATGGTGGTGAATATGTCTGCTAGAACACCCCTAAAGATACCTTTTTTTTTAAATATAACGGGATGTGACAGGACAGAAGAAAGCATATCATTCCTTTATAGCTCCCTCTTCATTAGATCGTACATCATCATGATATTGAATTTTTTTCATTGTACATGTACATCATTATGAAATGACACACTTCTGCATCATATATCATAATGAAATGGTACACTTATGCAGAGGTACATATTTCTTGTAATCACTTGAAAATGCTGCCCTTATATCTTGCAGGTCATTGAAAGACTTGAGACTAGAATGAAGCGATGAAATTGACCAGTTTGAATATTTCATATATTATAAAAGTACATGTATAATGTGCATCTCTATTATAACAATATGTTTGGTGTCAAAGTCTATAAACAACTTCTTCTTGGAATACAGTGTAATTATATGACAACATATCTTAAGTTAATTAGACAAATCACAAAATAAATATTAAGAGTCCAGTAAAAGATCATTTTATACTGCGTTTCACTTTTTAATGGAGTGTTATAATGGGTATGCATTATCATTACATTATTTATAAAAGACCTACACTGAATTTTTCTTGGCACAGATGAAGACCATGGGATACATTTTATTGATAAAAATTATAGCTGGAAAGTTATACTATAAAAGTATCATTAAAACAACCAAGGAACAATATTTATCACAAAAGATTATTTTGTATAAATAATATTTGATAAAAGAAGTGTGTATCATAAAGAGTAGTAATAAATTTCACTCACAATTTTAGAAAGTATCAGTCCACAATAATGTCAAATTTTAGATCAGGAGTGACGTTTTTCAGGGTAGAATTTTTTCAATTTACTTAGAAAAGCAGAAAAAGTGTAACTGCGGTACATGAGAATGTATTAATATGAAGTTAAAAAGAACATTCAACATACCATTATGTCAATATCACTTGTCTGAATTCTGTAATAATTTGGTATCAAGAGATTTCAATACTTGAAAACATGAATCACTAGACAGATTCATTATTGTTTTCAAAATCTTTTTTTGACAGCTTATAGCAGTTAATCACGTCAATAGCTGTCATTGCCAGAGACTTAGCAGTACTTACTTCTAGAATGTATCAATAAACTTGAACAGCTTGAATATTTCTTACATCATTCCAGTACATATACAATGTGTTTTTCTTGACACAGATGAAGATCATGGGACAAATTTTCCCCATTTTACTTTATTAATAAATAATACAACAGGAAAGTATAACGATATCCTTAAAACAAAGCGTGAAAAATATAAACAAAAAAATCTGTTTGATAAAACAGTAACATTAAAAGAGTCAGACCATCCAAATATACTGATAAAATAACAATTGGTAAAGTATTTATGCCACAAATACAATAAAACACACTTTGGTAAAGTGGTAGTGTTCTGATCACAAAGGTTATATGTCTGAAATTGCCACAGGCGTTGAGAATTTCTCAAATCATTCCATGCCACAAAGTACTGGTAGGTACAACCAAGGATCATCAAAAGGGGTAAGTAAGTAAATAAAGCTTGTTTCTCAATTAACACACACACACACAAATTTAAATTCAACAATCATATCTGCATATTCAACACAAACTTCTGAATAATTTACATAAATATCATAGATTTGCTGAATAAATAAATGCACTGAGTATTTGAAATTAAGCAGTTTCTGCAAGAATAATACAGAGTAGCAATATATTTCAGTCAAAAAAACAAACAAACAGATCTACCACAATATTTTTGTCAGAATCCCAATGTCGATTTTGAGAATTGGAATGACATTTTCATAGTAGAAAATTTTCAATTTACTCAGAAAAGCAGAAAAAAATCATGACTACCAGTAAATGTCATTGTATTAATATGAACACATGAATTTTTTTTCTTGTCTGAAATTTGCATATATTATGGTTAAGAGATTACTTGAATCACTAGGCAGTTTTAATATCATTCTCAAAATCTTCTCGGATAGCTTTCAACAGTTTATCATTGATAAAAACATCAATTGCCGTCATTGCAAGAGACTTAGCGACAGCTAATGAATACTTCTGAGCTTCTGGGGTGGCTGCCGCTGTTGTGAAACCCTTTGAATGATTACTAACCGATGTTCCGATGTAAAATTTGGGATGGATGCTTGGGACGACACGAGAAACATTGCCCATATCTGTTGAGCCTCCAAATTTCCGTCTTTTTTCTTCATTGGTTTCAAACTGGACGCCAATTGATGTGGCATTTGTTTCAAATAACGCAGCGAGTGTGTCATTTGACAGTAGACTTAAGTAGGATTTTTGACTGAACTCATATTCCACCTGTGGATATAAAAAGGTAAGACTATTGCAAAGCAATAAAAGTCCCCTATCGGAAAGGGCTTTGTCACACTAAATAGAACCTAAATTCACGTGCACCCCCTCCCCATCCCCCCAGCTGGCATGGTTATACAATTTTCTATGCTAAATTTAGTGTCATTGTCTTGAATTGGGTTAATTTTTGTGCCCTGTAGTGGAAATCCCAATTGTGTGCCCCTTGTTTCTCATCCTGCTAGTCACGAGGCCCCTGCCGTTTCCGAGATCCCCTACTGATAGAGCATCCGCTAGCTATCACATGGCAACATCACAAGTGACTGTGTCTGCCTTAAATCCGAATCAGTCAGACGCTTTATACTGTGTATATAACAATTAAGCGCCTGAATGTCACAGATGTAGATTAGAGCCCGACAGGTTGTTTTAATGTTTAAATTACCAGGTATGTCTATTTTATGTATTAAAGAAAAACCTTGACACACATTCCTTAAAATTACAATTAACAAATTGCCCCACCATCTTTCCTACAATTTTTAAGATTTACATGAGTACCTTTATTAAATGAACAAAGCAAATTTCAAATAACAAATGCACAAGAATAGTTTTATCAATGTAATTTGAATCTTATAAGAATATAAACCAATAAAGTTGTTGTTGTCGTTTTTAAATAGAGCACAAAATATAAATGTTATACTTCATTACTGAACTGTGCCAAGAAAATTATAACCTTATCAATTACTTTCATTTATGTATGATATTTTCTTTCCATTTTCATTTTATTTTTTTCATTTTTATAGGTACATGAATATTGACATGAAATTGTAATATTGCTAAGTTCTCCGGCTGGATTCGAACTCTCAAGCTAGCGTCGCAGCGTGCTAATATAATATTATTATATTGCTCAAGGCTTAGATCCATTGTCTTTAAGATTAAAAAAATATATTACCTAACTTAAAGGGAGTCACATCCGAATGGTCGCTATGGAGAATTGAAAACTAAGCAATATTGATGTGTTGTATGCATATACGTACACACTTAGGCAAAATCTAAACAACATTTATTGTCCCATTTCATTTTTTTTATCATTTTTATCAAGTTACCATTTTTAAAAATAAAAAAAAATATTGTCATATCCTCTTTACGAAAAATATTTTGCTATTGATTATAAACAAATAATAGCATTCGGAAGACAAACCCTGATTGTTTCAACTAAATATGTAATACATTCTTACCATACCAAACACATTTTTCACACTGGTCTAATGTTTTTTTACTTTAATTTTCGTTTGTTTTTGATATTCAAAATATACCCTATCGCTAAAATCTACATAACTGAGAAACATATTTCAAAGTTTACCCGATTTTTCTTTGAAGTAGATCTATTTTGGTTGATCTGGCCAAATCAAAAAGACCTTTACCGAGTGGTTTTGACTTTCAATATGCCAGGCACCATATATGTGTTATTAAATTTAACATAATTTATCCAGTAAATACATATACATTTTTTTTTCTACTGATACAGATAAATGGGTGAAAGTTTTCAGGATTTTTTTTCAGATTGCCAAATGAAATATAAAACTATATAAAAAAAAATGCTAAAATCGGTATTTTCAAGTTCCTTTTTAAACTTCCAACTTTTACCCTTGTGGATATAATGACCAACATGTAGAATAGAAAGAAAAAAGTATGACAACTACAGGAATTCGAACCCACAACCCCCAGTATCATGGCATTTGATAGTCACACACATCCGTAGATAGGCAAAATTACTATCAAATGCCATGATACTGGGGGTTGTGGGTTCGAATTCCTGTAGTTGTAAAAAAACAACAAAAAATACAAACAAAAAAAACAACAACAAAAAACAAGAGGGACATGATGGCCATTAATCGCTCACCTGTTTAATATTGCCTTCATTGCCTTTTATAAAACAGCAAAATAATCTTAATTGCAAACAAAAACTATACCCGTGGTCCAAATTTAAATAGCCATAGCTATAAAATCAGGTGACCCCCAAGAAACATGATTTAAAAACTTGATTCAGGTTCACAAGGCCATATTACATACCAAATATCTAAACCCATGTTCTTGTGGTTTCTGACGAGGATCTTTCCTATATAAGTCTATGTAAAATAAAGTGACCCCTGCGCTGGGCCATTTTGACCCAAGGGCCATGATTTGAACATACTTGATAGATCTCCAAATATCTAAGCCCCAGGCCTTGTGACTTCTGAGGAGATTTTTTTTTCCATGTAAGTCTATGTAAAATCAACTTGGTAGATGTCCTTATCGCAGTAATGCACAATGAATATTTAAACTCCAGGCCTTGTGTTTTCTGAGAAGAAGATTGTTCTAGATTTTCCTATTTAAGCCTATGTAAAATCAAGTGACCCCTGGGGCGGGACCAATTTGACCCCAGGGCCATGATTTGAATAAACCTGGTAGATGTTACATACTAAATATCTTAAAGGTCAACCACAAATATTTCATTTTCATCATAATCTTTTAAAATACACTAGTTTTAGACCTTCTGTACAAAAAATATGTTGAAATTATTTGTAGTTTGTATGAATTCGGCTATTGAAAGTTGCAAAAATGACCTAGGTGTGAAGAGTTTGACTGACTTCTCTCTCTTTGCTATTACGTCATCAATAGACAAAACTCTGCCAGCACTATATATCTTATTGGACAATTCACGGTTACTGTAACTAATTTCAAGCTATATCCAAGATGACAATGAACGAATAAAGGTGAAATTGTGTAGCTCAACTAATTAATTTACATTCCTACCAAAAATATTAAGACATATTCTTCATTTGGACTTTATAAAACTGATCGCTTTATGTACTGAATAGGGGGGATAATAGAAGGATGTATTCTAAAAGCAATATTTGATAATACTGACATAAAGGTCCTGAATATGACTAATGTTAATAGACGTTTTACATTACCAAAATTCCTCTTATTTTCCGTTAAAATCCTAAATCTGCATTGGGTTTCACAAAGACCATGTTTATAAATGTGTAAAATCCTTAACATATGTATTGATAAGAATTAACTTTTTGATTTGGTATGATTACGTAATTTCCTGTTTGGGGTCAATCAGGGGGGTAATAAAAGGGTTACGCGGGTTAATTGATCCGGGTGTTTGTGTGTCGGAGAGATGCCTAATTTGTGTTGACTAATTGATGAGTGTGATTTATGGCCCTGGTGGGACATATTGTCAAGCCAATCACTTTGAGTTGTGAGCAGACGCTTACAGACGGTCCGGTTCTTAGATGGTGAAACATTGTCAATTAGTCAAGATGACACAGATTAAGTCATAATTAACGTGTTTAAGATCGGCAAGTTTCATTCAAGATAATGTAAAGGGAATTATAAGTGCAAATATATAAGATATATCACTGACATATGTAAGTTGGTGTATATGTCTATAGATATAGGTAGCTCCTGTTGTTCCATTATTATTTATGTCTTTGTGGGGTATGGAAAAATGTAAATGAGTTTCTGCTTATCTGAAAATGACATGAGAAAATATTTTACATAAAACTTGATTAATCGACGAATGAATAGTTATGAACTGACGATATTTTTTTTTAAATGGAATTATGATATAAAGGAAGACTGGAATAAATGCCTAAAAGAAAGTTAAGTAATACAAATTCCATATTTTTATTTCTTCCTGTCTTTCAACAGGTAAAAGTTATGGTGTATTGCTTCCTTTTTGTAATGTCATTACAAACAAGCGTCAGTTCATAAATGTTCGGGAAGGAAAGAATTGAAACATAGACATATTCATATGTCTGTGATAAAAATAAAATAACCATGGTTGCACTACTAACACCAAAGTATAGGAATACGTCATGTCATAACATTAGAGGCGAAAACGTATTCAAATTATGGAAACTTTAGCTTCTATTCACTTGAAAACTTCTGTTTATCTCTGAATTTAACTTTTTTATTTCACAGTCTATCTAATTTGCGTTATCACAAATATAAAATTTATTTTCGTCAAATTCGCGGATTAATTTCACAGAAACAACTAAATAAAACCTTTAACTTTAAACTAGACCAAAAACAAATATGACATGTTTGATTAAAACGTTTTAAATATGATTAATGATTACATACATGTGACCCTTGAATGTAAATACTGCACGATGTGCTCAGGTGAGCTAAAAAAATACACTCAATTTTCCTCCCCAGATAACCTTCAGAATGCATCTCCTTTACACGAGAAATATTCGTTTTACTGGGGGAGCATGCTCCCGGACCCCCCCCCCTATTGTTGACATGTGTGCCCCCCACCCCCGGCCAATTGAAAATTTCTGGATCCGGCCGTAAAACTTGATGTCAGTTGTATATGTTCTGTATAAGCTCAAAAGAAACTGGAAGAAAAACATTCAAGAGAATAAACAATTTGCTATATTTTCAAAGTAAAATGAGGCACAATTTTGTCAATATATGGGAAAGTGTTATGGAATATATTGTATAACTAACAATAAAGTTTGTATAAAGTCTCAGTCAAATGCATCCATAGGTTCCAGAAATATTCAAGGAAATGTTTTTTTTTTTTTTTTTTTTTTTTTTTAAATTTTCAATGTGAAAAAGGAGGATAACTTGTGAAATCAAAGGTCAGTGTTATGGGACATGACATGGGAACTGGTCTTTTGAGTCTCAAAACATTTAGCAAGTTTATTATGGATATCTAAATGGGTTCTAACATATATCACCATTTTTGCACTATTTCAAGTCTATTTGTTGCCATAGCCACCACATTTTTCAACATAGGGACAAAAATATAATGATGTGCATAATATCCATATTGCCATCTATCCATGCTTCAAAATTCATGAAAATATTCCTAGTACTTTTTTAATTATCGCAGGATCCAGGTTTTGTGGACAGATGGACTGACTGGTGGAAAGAAAAAACAGACAAACGGCAAACCTATAGTCCCATGTGGTGATTCGGTAGAAGACTAATAAACAAGTGCATAATGGCAAACTCTACTATAAGATATACTGTGAGGCAGTTTACATAAAAATTATCATTATATCTAATATAAAAGAAAGGTATCATAGGTCAGTGGTAACATACTGTTATAGTGAGGGTTAAGTACTTTTTACATGGCCTTCCCTAACAGGAAATAATGGTCCAAACATTGCTGAAGAATAACTTAAGATACAAAACTTATTTCCCATGAAAGAAATATTTTAATTAACATATAAACAGAATAATACCGAAGTTTAGATTAATGTTTGTCTTGATCACTGGTAATCATTTCAGTCAAATTGAATTTATTAATTCATTTTTCTTAATTTAGATGAAATATATGGCAAAGTTTAAAAAAATAGTTCAAAGATGATTGGAAAAAGGTGAAAGAAAGTAGATCTATTATAGAAATCTCTATTATGACACAAAAGCAAATATGGTGCATTTTAGCTTAACTGTGCCTGATTATAATATGCCATTTGAAGGATAAACATTATAAAGAATGGAAGTTGCTCAGGTGAGATATAAATATAACTAGAGATGTACACACCGTGCAGCCTGTCGCAAGGGCTGCCCCTTCTACACAACCAGCCACCTTCTTCTTCAATATTTCCATGTCTGCATTATTAGTTGTCCGTAAGTTGTAGCCAAGTTCCGTCTCCTCTGGTATAATGTTAGGCTGTGCCCCACCATTTTTTATAACCCCTGCAACAGATTTTCATAAAAATATCTTGTTTTGGATTTTACTATCAGCACAACAGTTATTTCAATAAAATTGCACCATCCTGCTAACTACAGAGGATGACCACAAGTTTGAAAAGGCACCCAGGTTGAACTCTCAACCTACTACAAGTGGCTGAAAAACTTACTTAGAATTAAGTGACATGGCTGGGACTCGAACCAACAGTGGTGACAGAATCAGTGATAGTTATTCAGTAATATTTACTATTTTGCCATAAAGGCTATGATATCCCCAATATGAATATTTCTTCAATTTATTAAATTTTACTATTATTTTTTAAAATCTATGGAAACATCATTTCTTATTTATCCATGTTTCCCGATCCTTCCTGAAGATCAATAAAATCTACCAAAAAGAGAGAAAAAGCAGCAGTCTTTTTTTCTTCAGTTTTTGAGGAAGTATGTATGGCGGAGAAAGGATTATTGTAAAATATGAAATTATGAAATGCATATTGCCAAAATGGGGAATTTAGTGTACTCAAATTTTCAGTGATCATATAGCAAAGCAGCATTGTCTTAATTCCAAGATTGGGAAGAACTATATGAACATATTAATTGTTCTTTGGAGAATAGGACCAATATAGTCCTTATATTTGCATAAAAATGCTGTATACTATACCATGAACTCTCCATGCTGGTTTCATCTGCTGCCTGAGACATGATATATTGTTGTAGCATGTAACTGCTGCATCCAGCGCGTTCAGACCTTCCCAGGGATGGGACGATGCATGAGCTGCTTTACCCTGGTACTTGATAGACAGCCTTGGGAAACAATGTCAAACAATGTTGAGGTGACAAGGTATAAATAGATAAATTGAATCCTCTGGTCAAATGGTTATACAGAATAATGTACCCAGTATTGAAATTAAATAATAGCTACACTGGAATGCATATATCATTCATATGATCAATGGTTGAGGTAGTTTATAATTAAGATACTTACACATAGAACAAATTGATAATCAACTATAAAAAAAAAAGAATTACCAAAACTATTTTAATACCATAGGCCACAATGTTACACTTACGGAGTATTTGATACATAGTTTGGTTTAGCCAGTGTAAACTGGGAGGGGTGGGCCATCATGGCTACATCTAGTCCCTGAAATGCCCCCAATCTGATGAGGTCAGCTTTGCCACAAAAACCCTCCTCTGCTGGGCAGCCGAGCACGGTCAACTTGTGAGATATTCAATGCACATTAAGGACTAACTGAAGAACTATTATACGTGCATATAAAAGTAGAAGGACATGAAGAGTTTTGCAGTCTGCTCTTTATATTTATGTCCTAAACAAAATTATTGGTAAATATGATAGACAGTAACTGTAAGGAAGACCACTCCCCTGTCCCTGAATTTTTTAACGTTTTTCAAAAGTTCCAAGCTCAAACTCATAGGTATTCATTAGATTTGATAAAAACTTGAGTTTAAGCCCATCAGGCTTAAGTACTTTTTTGAGAATTGGGAGTCCAAGACCAAAACTCAATAAGTTCTCTGACTCAACATATATATGAAAATTCATAATGAGAATTGCACAGACTGTCTCCATAATGACTGACTAAACCACAACCTTGTTACGTTAACAACCACTGAATCTTGACAACTTAAATTGTCTATGTTAAAATCTTGATTACCATTTTCTTAGATATTTCAAGACATATACAAATCTTAATAAAACCTAACTGAGGCCTTGACCAGGTGTAATATGAAGTGGTATACAAGTTGAACATATTTGTGAAGCAGTCAGGTAGCTCAGTGGTTAAAGCAGTCATTTTGTAAGCAAAGGATCCTGTGTTCAAGTCCCAGTTTAATTTCAAACTTTCTTAACCTGGTTATGTCTGGTGTCTAATGTGGAACTGTTTACAGTATATTCCTTCAAGATATACTTTCCTGGGTTCGTTAGCATTTGGTTCTTTTCTGTCCTGTCACAGGATCCCGATATTCAGTAAAAAAAAAGAATATCGACCTTTCTGTATATAAATTTGTAGAGAGGTCGATTTTTTTTAAATGTCTTCTTTTCTTTCTTTTTATTTTTAACTGAATATCGGGGTCCTGTAAATAAGGAACAAATTCAATCAATATTGCCAGGGAATTATGTAGATTACTTAAGCTGCCTGCAGCCAGACCAAGACTTGAACCCAGGACCCATAGCTTGCTTACAGGGTCAGTGCTTTATTGACTGAGCTACCGCTTACTAAACTATCTCTAATATATGTAATTTTTAGGCTGCTATAGCCAATGTTAATTGTGATATAATGTTTACAAAAGAATATCAAATATTCCTTGACAAGACTCGACTGTTTTATTTTAGGTCTGAGTTAATCCTAACTAGCTGACACTTGCTGGCATAAAAATCAACATACTGTTCCAAGTTTGTGTGTTTTTAACACTTCCTTTATTCCCAATGCTGCTGCCACGCCTATTTCTGCGATGAGATTATGACCACATGCATGTCCGATGCCTGGAAGTGCATCATACTCACACAATACTGCGATGTTTGGTTGATTTTTGCCTTCAGTGTTTTGGTATACTGCCTTAAATGCTGTTTCAAGTTTGTAAGATTTTTCTACTTGAAATCCTTCATTTTCAAGAAATTTTGTAAGTTCTGAATGAGCAAAAAATTCTTTAAAACCAAGTTCTGGATTGCTCCATATCTTTTGACTTAAATCATTAAGCGTGTCACTCCTGTTATCTATCACTTCACAAGCTATTTTCTTGAGGTCATCCATGGTAGACATCCTAACCATTAACACTAATTCCAACGCACTTAAGTGTCAACTGCTAATATCCCACGGACTTACGGTACAGTCTATTCGCACGTCGTTATAAAGTAAATAGTTCAATTTAACGCGCTTAGATTATACTCTATTTTTCCTTTTGGGAAAAATTCGGTCCCAAGCACTTAAGGTACACCCTGATTTAAGTCAAATATTTTGTTTCTAAGGTACAATACGGTCCTACGCACGTAAGGTACCCCTGGTTCTAAGTATTATATGTTGTTTCTGAGGTACAACCCACGCACTTAAGGTACACCCGTTTCTAAGTCTAATATGTTGTTTCTGAGGTACTAAACGGTCCCACGCACTTAAGGTACACCCGATTCTAAGTCAAATATCTTGTTTCTGAGGTGCATTATAAAATGACGAAAAAAAAACAAGTGAATTTCATAAAAAAGACATATGAAATACATAGTATGTTTCAAAACCTCGACGGAATCGTCTCGTTGTGGAATTCAATACATTCACACAAAAAAATTCTATAACTTTTTATTTTTTAAGATATTTTGATGAAACTTGGAATACAAATACTCTATTGATGACTGGGTCAGATTCTGTTGTTGAATATACTCTATTGATCATTTTGGTTATTGTAAAAGAAAAATTAAAGCATGATATGTCGCGTCGTGGAATTTTGTATATTCACAACCAAAACTGCTGTAACCGTATTATTTTTTTAAGATATTTTGATGAAATTTGAAACACAGACACTTTAATACCATTAATTGATCAGATTATTTTATTTAAAATTCTATATTGTACATTTGGATTATTGTATGTGAAAACTGAAAGTATGACATGTTTAAGATTTAATTGAGAATTTAAGTTAAGATTCCACAGTCCCCGATTCCCTTATAAACCAAAATTACAGATGTTATGATACTTTTCCCAAAGTTTTGCACAATAATTACTTATATCAGAATATCTAATAACATCTTTCCATTTACTTTACAAAAACGAAATTCCTGAAAGTGAATAAAACTTTTGGTATGTAAAAAATTCTGAATATATTTACATCTATATATGACAATAGGTATGTTGATTAAAAAAATGCTTATAATGTCAAATTTTACTTCCAAGACTTTGTTTGCAATATTAAGGAATTAACATTGATCATATTATAAATAAGAAAGTTAATAATAAGTTTATGTTTGCCGTTATGATTTATTACTTTGGCTTTGCTTATATTTTTCCAGACATTGATATTTAAGTTTAAGATCTCTTAACTGCTCTCTTGTGATTTACTTTAGTAGTTACAATTATTATTAAGTGATAGTTTTGCATGTTTTATTTATAATTTTCCTTTTTGATAACAGCGTTAACGAGACCATACAAATAAGATGTGAGACCGTATTGAACATTAGAAACAACACATTAGAGTTAAAATTGAGCTTACCTTAAGTGCGCGTGTCCGTATTCAACATCAGAAATAAAATATTAGACTTTGAAATAAGCGTACCTTAAGTGCGTGGGACGTTTTCAATATCTGAAACAACATATTAGACGTAGAACTGAGCGTACCTTAAGTTAAGTGCGTGGGACCGTTTTGAACCTTTAAGACAACATATTAGACTTAGAGCTGAGAGTACCTTAAGTTTGGCTTTGAGGAGGGGACGCATGCGCAGATAGAAAGTTGTCAAAAAAAAATTCAGAGAGTTAAATATTGGCTATTTTGCCTTTAATAAATAATTTCCTGACCACAACATTGAAAGTATCATACATAAGTGTCGGTAAAGTGCTACTAGAGCAATTGATTAATATTTTTATTGCATTTGGTGCAATATAAGGTTTTTCTAGAATAAATCATTATTTGCATTATACAAGAGTTACGGTTATTGCTACTTCCGGTTTGGAATTTGTTTACTTTTTTTTTACTTCCTGTGTAGGAAAATAAAGATTAATAAGTAAAATTGTGAGTCTATTTTACATCTATACTGTATTTAAAATTTTTCATAAAATACAAGAGATACGATTATTATTTGCTACTTCCGGTTTGGAGTTTGTTTACTCTTTTCACTTCCTGTGTAGGAAAATATAGATTAATAAGTAGAATTTGTGTTTATTTTACATTTACACTATATTTAATATTGTTTATAAACATTGTTTTCATGATAGAATGATCAGGAGGAGGACAACTGACATTAATAGACTGTTTCTCATTGTACTGGTAAGTTTAGTTGCTACAGTAAAGGTGGCAACGTTCTGTAAACATGCAACCCCTGTACAGCCACCTTTACGTTCTCATGGTTTCTTTTCAGAGGGAGTCCCCTCATCAATGGTTGCAGCTTTATCTTTGTTTAGGCAGTCCAAAAAATGTCACTATGCATCGGGAAATCATAAATTGGCCTTATTGTATATTTGCATACTACTTATTGGGAACTCGGGAGACTGTGAATTGAATCCTGGCCCTGATTCCACCAGCTATTTATGTGGGGTTTGTAATAACCAAGTGGGTTGGGAAGATCGTGCCATTGTGTGTGATTCTTGTGAAACTTGGTTTCACATTGACTGTCAGGGATTGAACCCCTCTATTTACAGCTTATTCAATAAGTCATGTAATCAGAATATGTCATGGGAGTGCTTTAGATGTGGACTTCCTAACTTTTCTACTTCCCTTTTTGATACCATGGCATGCATAAACTCTACAAACAGATTTGAGACCCTATCATCATGCAATTCTATTTCCTCTGACATTCCTCTTAGTCCCCTTCCAGATGATATTGGATCCCCAAAGGCCTCTTCCTCACCTATAAGACCACTCCATAACAAATCCAAAAGAAAAAAGGTTAACCTACACCATCCACTTCGCATATTGATAATGAATTGCCAATCCATTAAAAATAAAAAGGCTGAACTCCTTACAGTTATTGAATCTTCCAAGCCTGATATAATCCTTGGTAATGAATCATGGTTAAATCCTGACATTGCAAACTCTGAGATATTTCCTGAAGATTTTGAAGTTATCAGAAGGGACAGGGAAGATGGTCACGGGGGTGTCTTTATTGCTTATAAGCGGGATCTATTATGTGTTGCAACACCTGAACTTAATACAGACTGTGAAATCACTTGGTGCAAGCTTCAGGTCATTGGCACTAAAACCCTTTACTTATCATCCTTCTATAGACCCCCAAACAAATCCCAACCTTATTACCTAGAACAATTTAATGAGTCCCTGAGACGTATAATGACGTACAAATCAGCCCAAATTGTTGTTGGTGGTGATTTTAACTGTGGAGACATTGATTGGGGAAACATGTTTGTATCACCAGGTGCCAATCAATGCAACACCCAAAAGCAACTTTTAGACATTGTGAAGGAGCACTGTCTCAACCAAGTTGTTGACATCCCGACTAGACAAGACAAATCTTTAGACCTCCTTCTGACAAACAACCCTGTTCCTGTTAACAGGGTTAAGTCACTACCTCCTATTGGTAAAGCGGACCACGACATTGTTTTAGTGGAGTACGACATTAAGTCAAAAAGAGTCAGACAGACCCCTAGGAAGATTTTTCTCTATAAAAGGGCAGACATGGACGGACTGAAGTCTCACCTGGGACAATACAGAGACAATATCCTAGCCCAGGATCTGGACAATATCTCACCAAATGACTTGTGGACTGACTTTAAGACAGAGATAGTTAAGGCGATGGATAAATTTGTTCCATCAAAAATGTCTAAGTCACGTGTTGGTCACCCTTGGATCAACACTGACATAAAGAGACTCCTGAAAAAAAGGGAAAAGCTTTTCAGGCGTTCTCGAAAGTCAAACTCCCCTAATGACATAGAAAAGTTTAAAGAATTCAGGTCTCATGTCCAAAAGAAAATAAGAGATGCCCACTGGAAATATGTGAATGATATTTTCACCCCGAATGAAGACGAAAACCCTAAGGCTACCCCTAAAAAATTTTGGTCATATAAATAGCCTTAGGAATGGTCAAAACAACATTTCGTCATTAAGGGAAAACGGTGTCCTTAAGACTGATAGTAAGGACAAAGCTAATATACTGAACAATCAGTTTCATTCAGTTTTCACTGAGGAGGGTTCATCAACCCTCCCAAACTTCAGTAAAGGTCAATTCCCCAAAATGAACGACATCTACGTAAACCCCAGTGGTGTCAAGTCTTACCTGAGTAAACTTAATCCCAATAAGGCTTCAGGACCTGACACCATAAATGCACGCATCCTCAAAGAATGCTGCAATGAACTGGGCGACATCCTTACAGCTATATTTAATAGGTCATTAAAAACTGGACAAGTCCCCGATGACTGGCGTAAAGCCAATGTGGTTCCTATCTTTAAGAAAGGGGAAAAGTATGACCCCTCAAACTATAGGCCAGTCTCACTCACATGTATTAGCTGTAAGGTCCTTGAACATATCCTTGTCAGTAATATCATGAAGCATCTACAGAAAAATGACATATTAGTTGACTCACAACATGGTTTCCGAAGCAGACGTTCATGTGATACACAGCTCGTCCAATTCATTCATGACATTGCATATAATCTTGACAGAGGTAAGGGACACAAACAGACTGACGTTATTGTGATGGACTTCCAAACCAAACGACTACTGTACAAACTTGAACACTATGGTGTTAGAGGGACAACCAACCGTTGGATTGCCTCATGGTTAACTGACAGGACACAAGACGTAGTACTCGACGGAACACACTCAGACTCAGCCCCAGTTATATCCGGTGTCCCTCAAGGCTCCTGCCTAGGCCCCATCCTTTTTCTACTTTTCATAAATGATCTTCCTGATGGTATATTATCAAATGTTAGGCTTTTTGCAGACGACTGTGTCCTTTATAAAAACATATTCTCTCCCCAGGACTGCATTGAACTACAGGAAGACCTATCAAAACTTGGTGTATGGGAGCAAAAGTGGCTCATGAAGTTCAATGTGTCCAAATGCCACTCAATGAGAATATCCAGACATCGACCTGACAAACAGATACAACACAGCTACACCTTACCTGGACAGACGCTTGACAAAGTAAATGAAACAAAGTACCTGGGGGTTACTATCACCAATACATTGGACTGGACGCCGCATATTCATAATATAACCAGCAAGGCAACTAAAACTCTTGGTCTTTTGCGCCGAAATTTGTCACTTGCCCCCAGGGAAACTAAGGTTAATGCTTACCAGACACTAGTTAGACCCCAACTAGAATATGCCTCTCCCATTTGGAATCCCCACTCCAAGGTTAACATTCGGAAAATTGAAATGGTTCAAAGAACCGCAGCTAGATGGACATGTAGGAGATGGCATAATACCAGTCATGTAGGGGAAATGCTCGACGAGCTACAATGGTCAACTTTAGAAAATAGACGTATAAATACCAGTTTGACATTATTTTACAAAATACATAATAGACTAGTGGACATTGACAGGGACCGTTATTTATCAACAAACATGACAACTAGACGTTCTGGAAGACTATCGAATTCTCAACAATACAACAGACTGACTGCATCCACTGATCTTCTGAAATTTTCCTTCTTTCCAAGAATTATACCGATATGGAATTCCTTGCCAGAATCTACTGTTTCATTGACCACTGTAGATTCCTTCAAGACACAACTCGACTAGTTCATTACGCTAGTATGTTTTTAATGTTGAGGTCAGATGTAACCCTTTATTTTTATTTGTGAACTGTACTCAACTTTTATTTTTAATTATTTATACAGTTTCTAACTGCATATATGCCTCCACCCTGTCGTAATTATCAGAAATTGATAGAAGACAGTAACGGAAGAAAGAAAGAAAAGTGCGTGGGACCGTTTTGAACCTTTAAGACAACATATTAGACTTAAAACTGAACGTACCTTAAGTGCGTGGGACGTTTTCAACATCAGACACAACATATTAGATAAGCTTTATGTGCGTTATTCAGCAATGAACCCCTGATTCGACGTGCGAATAGCTTGTACCGTAAATCCGTGGGATATTAGTTGTGTACTGCAAGTGCGTGGGAATTAGTGTATCAGCACCGCTTTCGAGCGTTTTAGCGATTCAGACGCGGAAATAAAAACAAGTTATTGTACATTTCATTAGATTCACAAAATATTTTACTGCAGTGATGTTTGAAATAAGCACAATATATATCATTTCATCAAAGGCATAGTATATCGAGTTCGTCGTTGACACATTAAAACTGTTAACTAATATTGAATATGGAATTTGGGGACACACGCGTCTGATGAACAAGATCTCGATAAAATCGTCATGTGATTTTGCGTCAGTCCGTGTGAGCGAGAAAATACTTAAAATATACTTCAGAAGTTAGTGAATCATATTTAAACATCAAAAATGATGTGTGGTGGTGCTGGCAATGAAAAAGAAGTGACCCCGGAAGTTCAAACAATTTGTGAAGAGGTGTTACATTTTATTTATTAGCTCGACTAGGGATTCGAAGAATAGTCACCCACATGTGTCGGCGTTGCAGCTTTTTGGTTTTGCCTGCAAGTTAGTGCAAGTTACTATCAGCCTTGTATCTCAATAATCATTCATAATATTGACTTGAACGTTTATGAATATGTTTAGGGGCATCATGCAACTAAGGTAAATAACTCTTGAATGAATTTAATACAAATTATTGCCCCTTTTTAACTTAGAAAAAAAAAATGTTTTAAGTTTTTAATGCAGTAGAAAATTTCGTTAAAGTTTCTAATGCAAGCTACTATCCAACTTTTATCTCAATAACAGTTAATGGTATTGACTTGAATGTATATGAATATGTTGAGGGGCATCTAATGTAAATAACTATTGACTGAATTTAATACAAATTGTGGTCCCTTTTTAACAAAGAAATTTGCATGCAAGGTACTTTATTCTTAAGGTTATATCTCAATATTAACCAGGCATGGGATTTAATTGAAACATCTTTAACACGTTCAGGGGTATCACACTAATTACTTTCAAGGAAGATCGCTCTTGATGGAATGTAATTATGTATTACAAATTATGGCCCTTTTTATAAATTAAAAAATTTGGTTAAAATTTTGCGCTTGCAAGGGAAAGGTAAGATCTTTTACATGTTCGGTGGTATCATAATATAGAGACAGATAGTTAATGCAGATTTATTTATATATATTTGGAGTCATTTACAGGCATCTTTTCCTATTTCCTGAAATTCTCCCCCCCCCCCCTAATTTGCTATTTCCTATTTACTTCTTTTAAACTTTTTACCCCCCCCCCACCACCACCAAAAACGTATATGTATGTGTGTGTGTGGGGGGGGGGGGTATTTAGGGCCCCTGCCCCATCATGTAGAAAAAAAAAGCCATAAATAAATAACAGTTGAATATCATTAGAACTCTTATTTAGACAAGCAGGGTGAATTGAAAGGAAGTATTTTTCCACCTTTTGAGATGATTTAAACTTGTGTCTTAAGTGTACTGGGTCTACCCAGCTCATACTCTATTTAAGCTCTTGAATGTAATTATTCTGTTGTTGTATATATATCTTATGTATGACAGGAAATTCATCCATTGAGATCAAATATAATCTAGTAAGGAAGCGCTTGACTGTCTCATGTTTCTGATGACAGCTCCAATATAGGGAAGCTCTTGACTTAGTTAGTGGTATGTCCCTGTTGATTGCTGACATTTATAGCGCTTGACTGTCTCATGTTTCTGATGACAGCTCCAATATAGGGAAGCTCTTGACTTAGTTAGTGGTATGTCCCTGTTGATTGCTGACATTTATAGTTCCAATGTGGTTTATTTAATTTGCAGTTAAAGGAGGAGATAGCGAAGAATTCCAGTTAAGAAAATTTTGAAGTATTCAAGACCCTGAAATACAAGAGCCCGGTGGTATCTGGCACAAATTACTTCGTAAAGGTAAGAAAAGATTTAACCATTTAGAAAGCTTTGGCCATTTATTAATTATGCATATCACAGAACAAGGTAGTTCAAGGATAATTCTTTTACTTTTTCTCTATTATACATTGTAATTTCCTTGGTGTATTTGGACAAAAATTATACATTTACATGTTGTTTGTAATTTTGTTTCTGAATTAGCTTAAATGGTTTTGAGTCGTGTTTGAGCAATACTCATTATCAAAATACAGGAAAATTAATCAAACACATGATCTGATTTTTAGCTTGACAATTTGAAGAATATGAGGGATATAGTATTTACCATGGCGTCAGCTTTGCTTTGGTTAAAGTTTTTTTTTCAAAGGTTAATATCTTGTATGCTATCCAGTGATCGGGAAAGACATGCGCCATAGTCACATTAAAAATCAAAGTGTCACATTGTTTTTTGCACTGGGTGCGCCCCTGTCGCATTCCAATTGTTTGGTCTCGCCAAATACTACAGCCTGGTTAAAAGCATAGATACGAATACAATCCGAGACCAAAAGAGGGGAATTCCGTTTTAAATCAACATATCGCAGAGAAGGAAAAACATTATTGATCAACAAATCAGATTTCATCGAGGCAATGGTGTAATTGAGTCTTTTTCGCATAAGAATCTGACAGGGATACGTGACTCTGATTGACGTCGGCCATCGGCAATTTGCCGAAATAAAATCAAATGGCCAATCTTATGTTAGTAGTTAAGACATAAGGGCGATCAAAATTGCATTCTCAGGACAAATAGCTGATATCATAAATTTCTATTATGTGACAAATAAAAAAACAAGATTTATATGCAGTGTATGATTCCTACCAGTTTGTTTATTTACTCCATACCAGAAGTTGTTTTTCGATCATAATCCCAAATCATCTCTCAAGAGCTTGTCCCATTTGGGAGGGACAGTGGGTCATAGTGTCACACATTCTCAAGTTATCAGCACATTAACTAAATCATAGTAAGGTGCAATATGGTTCAGGTAAAGGGAAAAAGCCCTGCCGTCAGAATGAGTTGAATTGGCCAAGATTGTGTATAAATTATAGTGTGAGAAGCTGCCGATTATCTTGAAATGAATGCTTGCAAAAGTGTTACCACACACCTCCCTCTGTGCCCCCTCCACTGATTCAGTTTCATCTTGTGTGACATCCACTCTGCACACAAGAAGAAATAAACATACTGCAGCAGTAAAGTTAAAAGGGTATGAAACCGGCACATGCCAATGTCCGGCCTCCTTTTATCTCTAGCTGACTGTGCTGATAGGAGTTTCTTACCTCTTTGAAATGCTGCTTGTCAAAATTTTAAAGAGAGTTTCGTGTTAGGTGAGTGTTTGGATTAGGAAGTACACTTGGACATTATCTGTTGTGTGTTACAACTGCTGCATTATGATATCAGCAATCTTTTTTTCCCTCTTTTTTTGATGTGTGGAATAGAAATATTTGATCATATAGCTTCACTCAGCTTTTTATCTTGGAGGATAAAAAAAAACAAACAAAAAAAAAACTATATGGCTAGGAGATGTTTAATTAAATAAGATTAGTTGAAAGAGATCAGTTGACAGTGACAAAAACCGTTTTTTATTTTTATATCTTGTTAAATGATGATAGCAAATTGAATTATTTAATCATTGCATTATATTCACTTTTTTATTTTTGATCAAATGGATGGCCAAATGAATTTTAATTTTCAGGACAGAGTGGCCTATAATATTTGTATGGTGTCTAGACTATAGTTTGTTTTCTTTTCTTTCTTTTTTCTTTTTTTTTTGTGGCGGTCATTTTTGTGATTATACATGTTGTTCTGCTTTTAAATTAAAATATTAGTTTGTCATTCAAAGGCTTTTTTTCTCCAAAAAACAAAACAAAAACAATTTTCAACTGCATAATGGTTTGAGTTTGTTGTTAATATTATGCATTTTAGACTCACTTTAAAAAAAGCAAGTTGTATTCGTTTCATTAAATGTCACCTTTGATTTTGAAAATGTCACATTAGTTTTGAAATTGTCACATTGATTTTGCCTCAGAAAGGGCCATTGTCCCATTGATAAAAATTCTTTCCCGATCACTGAATAGTCAAGAAGGGTTTTTTTACGGGGAGTTCTTGAGTTTTGGCAATTGTTGTCTGCTTTGAAAGGAAGTGACAAGTTCTCTTCCAGGTAGCATTAGCCAGTTATACAAAAACATAAACACAATTTTACCTTTTTATTTATCAACAGTGCATCAGTGTTACCATGTTTTGTAATCTGATCACTTGCCCCCCCCCCCCCCCCCCCCCCCGGTCTGCATTTAACCACTGCCTGTTTACACATGGTTTGGGGTCATAATACTTGTTTGTTGACTAATGACCTGCAACACCAACTCTCCCAAACTTGGCTAGGGTATATATAAGTTGAAGCACCAGTCTCTGTCATTCAGAAGAGAACAAATATGAACAGAAACATAGACTGAAAATGGGTCATAGATTTCAGGTAACAAATGACAGGTTGTCATTTTGGGCAAGTTTGCTACTGCTAAGTACAGGGGTTTGACACAAAAGGCAAGTCGTATATCAGTATATATAATATATATATTGATATGACTCACATTTCTTGCTAGACCTCTTTGCTGCTAATGTCATGCGCCCTGTAACATGAAAATGGGGAAAAAGACATTGTATGTCACTAGTTTCCTGCAACTGTTAGGGTATTTTAGTAGATCAGATACAAGAATACTTGGACTTGGCATTGTAATGGGTCAGTCACAATTTTCCTTGTTTCAGATTCAAGTCACCTCTGGAAGAGATTGTATCCATGTTAGAATTTATGAACCTCTACCATGTAAAAATGACTCAAATCAGTGAGTATTTACCAAATATATCCTGTTATTTAACATAGTGAGTAATCTTCGCACACAAAAGCTATGACGGATTGATGAAGTGGAATACATCCCATATAAAACCAGGCCTTCTTCTTTGTAATTCACAGGGTGAGACCAGCCTTGGTAGCCAAGAGGTTGAAAGTGATGATGCGAGTTCAATCCTGAGCCACAATAATTGAAAATATACTAGTAGTACCCCCACAATTAGACTTAAGATAACATTGGTAGTAAGTTCCAGGTCCCATGGTCGCGAAAATAGAAACAATACTCAAGGATGATTTTCATGCTCTAACTCAAGTATGACAATAAGGCTTTTAGGGATTTGAATATGATATTTGAATTTAAGTTCATATATTTTTCTTCGTGTGACTGGGTGTCGTATCATGCCATTTGCATAGAAATAGAGACAAATGACATAAGCACAGCTGGTGGGACATGAAACCAAGCAAACAAGTATATTGAATGCTACCGTATCTTTGAGATGAGAAATTTGCACAGTAGAGCCAGTTAAGCTTTGCTTTCAGTCTGATCTGGTTTGATATCAGTTGAAAAAGTAACAGATCATAGTGGTAATGGGTTCATCCTATTTATATAAGTACCATAGAATTACAAAGACCAGCGTCAGTGGCCAAGCGGTTTGAGTACCTCATAACCAGGATGCTGTAGGTTCAATTCACATCTGCAGCAAACCAAAGCCATTAAAACAGTACATGCTTCTAATTTATCTTCCTTGCCAGGCGCTTTACATGAATGGGTAGTTCAAGGACTAGTTGTTCCAGTGTCAGGATGATGTGAATGGTTGTGGTATCATGCCAGCCACTTGTCTTAGGTGTGATATTCTGTGTGCGCCTCATGTAGATTAAATCCCCGAATGACTGAAATTTTATTGATGGGATTTTAAACCCAACCATGTACTCAGTTTTAACACTTCGAAAAAGTTTGATTTATATAATTAAAAAAGCTCCAAAGTATTCTTTCTTGTTATTTCAGGAGGACCTTTTTACACGGACTGCAGGAGTCCAAAGGTGTTGCAGATGCCGTGTACTACTTTGATAACAACCTCAACTCCCAACAAAAAGTCTAATGATATGAAGTAGTGCCTGTTTCATCAAACGGATCAATGTATATCTTTACGCATATCTGCCTCTTTGGATTTTGTTGACTTTGAGAAAATACTCTCATTCACAATTAAGAAATAACTGTAATGCTTTATGTAGTACTGTATCAAGATACTGTTAAATTTCATTTTTTTAAGGAAAGATTTTTCTGTGCACAAATCGGAGATATACTCCAGGTTCCTGCCCCATCTACATTGATGGATAAACTCATATTTAAAGCCTCATGATATTTCAAGCATTACATTTTCCTTCAGCTTGTGGTTGTTTGATTGTACTCAAATTGAGGTGTTAGATTTCATTTGCTTTGAATGGAAATAAAAATATTTTGAGATGACATGAGTTTACCACACGAAAGTGATCGAGGAAATTCATTAAGCAACCATTTTGAAATAATATCCATGGTATTGGTTGCCTATTATATTTCATTACATTGTGGGTTTCTTATGATATTGTAAAACATGATTAGCCTACAAGTAATAAGCATCTAGTAAGGGAAGTAACACGGGAACTCCTGGAATGATGCTTTCTGTTTGATGTAACTCTGCAGTGGTCAATTGGGTGTATCTGACTAGGAGTGTCAAAGAATGCATTGAAACAATGGCCTCTGCTGGTAATGGGTTCATATGTTTTAAAATATGGCTTTGATATGATACACTGTCAGCAAACATGAGTAACAGCTTTATGATTTATACAGGTTTTAGAAAAAGGAACAATTCAAATAAATAAGTTATCCTGTATATCTTTGTTTCCTGTTAATATTTTATTTTACTAATGTAAACCTCAATTTGGGATTATGAAAAGAATTTTGGTTAAATGTAGGTTTTTTTAAAATGATTTTACAAAAAGTGCATTTTATTTTTCTAGTTGTAAATATAAGATTATTTCTTATATAGATCTATAATAACAGTTCTCACGTCAATTCTGAAAAAAGTAAAAAATGATAGTATTATTTTTTCACTGTTAATGTTCTAATGTCTTTATGCTATATTTTTGGTGTACTTTTATGCATGTTGTTGCTCCCTTTTTTTATATAAATTATATGCCTTTTTACGATAGAACAAATAAAACAGGCTATGCTGTCTCTAAAGTATCAGGTTCAACCTCAAACTGAAACCATACCATATGATGCATTAGAGAAGTAAGTATGATTGAGTTTAAATTTAGATCATATCTTACAAGATATAAATACCAGGGCCATATTAAGATTTATCTTAAATTTAACATTTAAAAATCCTAGGTTTTTCTGCCAGAGAAAGGGAAGAAATATCTACAATGGTAGTGATTTTTATCAAAATTTTGGAATGAAAAATGCAAAAGTTATTACTCTTTATTAGAAGTAACTGAAATTTGGCACAGGCTTAGTTGTGAGTTTTGCCCCAGATCTTGAAAATTGGCATTGTCTGTGCAAGTTCTAGTTGAAGAGTCTCTCTTGATAAAGCTACTATTTTTATGTGTAAGTACCAGGGTGCATTTAATTTATGTACTTAAAGAAATACATAACTGATAATTTGCAAATATGCCTGTTAGTCCCCTACCGATGTCCGAAAATCTGGATCTTGTGATAACTTAAAACCTGTTTAAGATAATATGCAACTTTTTATATGAAAAGATGGCAGTATGGAGATTCTGCACGTCACTATATTTTTTCTACGACCAAATTATGGTTGCTTTGTTAACGGAAAAATTATGCACCTAAACGGGGTCTCATGCATTGTTTGCAACACCAGTTATTTTACTAAGTACTTATGATATTTCAATATTTTTGTACAAAAATAATATTGATATATATATATGTTTTTTTTAAACAAACAAAGGACACAAATGCCAGCTCCTGCAATGGGTTATGTTTGTACAGGAAGTTAAAAATTGAATCTAACTTAAGTCCTGATGATTTCATATTATTTTTACTCAACACATCACTGTTATCTATTTTCACCAGTGTAGTAACTTTAGCAAATTTGTTAAATACTCATTAATAAATAAATATCACAACCTGAAGGCATTTAACAAAATACTAAAAATAACATGATATGGAGACAATAAATTATATGAAAATCGTTTTTCTATGAGCAATTCAGAAATGTGATGACATCAGCTTTTTAAAACATATCACATGATCTTTCATGTAAATTGTACAAGTAAGAATATTGGGATACATGCATACTGCATTAAGAAGTATATAAGAACCGACTTACCTAGGTATATATCATTATCAAATAAAACATAAATGTGTATTTTTCCTACATGTAGGATTGAAGTCTTATATCTATATTGTTAATTTCAGAGGAAAGGAGTTGAATATATTGAAATTAGTATAAACATGTAGTATGTTCCAGGGTCTCTTTATTTTATAAAGAGACCTGGGTGGGTCAGTCTCATTAAATTCAGATTCAGTATATTCATTCAATTTTCTCTAACTTAGCTAATCGCGTATAGAAGAAAATCGCAAATTAGGATATGATTTTAATGAGATTGTGTGTGGGTTCAATTGACATGGCGCCAAAATCAGTAAACCCCTACCCAAACGTCTATCGTACGAATCTGTTGGAAGCAAGGTGCACGTGCATTTGTCAAGACATGTACAGCTCTTTATCGGTTAGGTCTCTGTGTCCATCATCCATCGTAACTGAAGGATAACGTCGTCTTAACATACCTAACTGCGGATCCGAAGGTTGTGGGCTCGAACCCCATTAGGTTCTTCATTAGAATTCTTCATTCTTCTTCCATTTGAGGTTCAAATTAAAACAGGTTGCCGATGATCCAGCAGCATGCACTTTTAATCATAGGCCCAGCTAGTGACTTTGCGCTCTACAGTCATCACTTATGGATGGATTCACAGATATATAATTCTATTACATTCTAGATTTACCCCTACATATACGTTTTTCCTAAATTTTAAAAGACCAAGATTGCATGGTTGAACCAAGTTTCTAATTTTGACCTGAAAGTGAAATAAGTATTACACAGATTCCAGGTAAGATGGAGTTTATGAAATCTTTAAGTTCTGAAAAGATTGATGTCATCTGATTTCAAATGATGTCATGGCGAGTTAAGTAACTTATAATCGAAACTAAACGGTTTTTGGCACCGCAGACAGTAGTTTTTGACCGATTTGCATACAATTTTCAACGAAGATGCAACATAACACACTGTCTAAAGTGACTTCCGTTTCCGAAAAAAATGTCAACGTCAAGGTCATATGTCAATTACAGATTTTCCGTTGGCCTTATAAATACTGCAATCTGACTTCTGTCTTATGACATAGGAATATAGATCCGATATCAGAATATGTGACTGCCATAGATCTACTAAATTTTATCAGGCTACACAAATAAGGTATTTTATTACTCACACCTACTTAAAATCGTTTTCATATTCATTCCCTTTTGAACTTGGTGAATAGTTGAGGACCCGTCCGCCATCGTTTTGTCATGTTGCAAGTGCTTTGCCTTTTTATCGCGTAAGGCCTAAGACCTAAGGACTAAGTCATAAGACCTAGCTCATAACATATAATACCTGACTCAGAACACAAAACGCCTCAGACAATGGATCTAATAGGCTTCCGTAGTACCTCTTACTGTAGGAAACAAAAGACATTGTGTATGCCAATCAGAACGTAGCTCCGCCCCCTGGCTTCATGTGGTTATTGATTTTTGCTCAGTTCTCAGTTTACTTTCGTGATGGAAGTTATTCCTATAAAGGGTGACAGCGGTGCGTTTGAAATGAAATTCGAGGATTTTATATAATTCATACATGAAGTACCGCAATTAAAATGGCTAGATGTTGTTAAAAGCCACACGTTCGTAGACCATGATAACAAGGACAAATATCACGCTCCGTTTGACATTAACTACGCCGCATTGCTTATGCTGTGTTTAATGATTCAAGACACAAAATCACTCTTGCTAAAACAACCCGAGTTTAAGTGCCACCTGTTTCGTTTGAAACTACATAGTTGTTTTTTTAAACTAATTCATTATTTCCTTGCAAGATTACACAACGGGACATGTACCTGCAGTCAATTCATATTTCCGTGAGTTATAAAAGTGTGCACTTGATTCCTCTCGCTAAGGAGGCGTGGTTTATATTCGTCAACCAAAGCCGCGTTCTATTTAAGCCACAGCTGTCTTATGTCCAGTATTGATGTTTAGAAGGGTCCATATAGCATTTTGAGGGATCGTCATCATGTCATAATGTGGGGTTGTAATGTCATCTTGTTGGGTTGTTATATCATCATCGGTGGGGGGGGGGATATCATCATGCAAAGTTGTAATATTATCATATGGAGTTGAAATGTCATCAGGTGAGGTTATAAAGACATCCTGCGTGGTTGTTAAGTCATTTTATGGGGCTGTAATATCATCATGTAGGGTTGATTTGCCATTTGGGGCGGTGCAGTTGTCCTTCTGTTATCTCCACTTGACTTGCAGTGCGGTGCAGTTGTACTTCTGTTATCTCCACTTGACTTGCTGTGCGGTGCAGTTGTACTTCTGTGATGTCCATTTGGCTAACTGTGCGGTGCAGTTGTCCTTCTGTTATGTCATTTTGTGATCGGTTGATTGACTTTTCGGCACATGTACTGTTCGGATGAAGTCCGAAATGTTGCGAATTGACGATACCGAGTTGGTTTACCGTTATTTCCTTATTTCATTGTTTTCTTATTTTCATTTTATGTTAAAGGACAACCCAAATTTTAAGATCCCTCATGTTAGACAATATACAAGTATATTTGCCAACTTTTGAAGTTGCAAAAACTCACATTCTAGTAGTATTTTGCAGGGGCGTAGCTTGGGTTCACTAAAAGTGTAGGTAGGTTGTCCTACCGCGGAGGATCTGTCGGGGAACTATGAATATTTGCATGCCCGTGGGAACAATCTGATTGGTTTTGAGGCTTTCTTTTTAATGGGAATATACCCATTTCATGTGGAATTTCAAGTGCTTAATTATTCAATACTCATAAGTAGCCTTTACACTCTTGACGCTCTGAGAACAAAAGTGCATCTAGATCTGTCGTATGTAAGCACCTAATATCATGAATTTGTAATAAGTATTGTTACGTGAGTGTGTTTGAATTACACGTAAGACTTACATTAGAATTTTTATTTAATGCTTACTGTTGAAATACTGTGTTTCATCAGTGAGATTATATCTATAACGTTATCTCACAATGTGGTGATGTAGATCTGCCGGGACTACCTTTAATCATACAAAGCAGGCCCGGATCCAGAAATTTTCTGCTGGGGGGGCCAAAATCTGAATGTGATAGGTGTGGTAGGGGGGTTCGGGGGCATGCCCCCCCCCCCCCCGGAAAAAAAAGTTTTTAGTGTGATGGAGATGCATTCTGAAGGGTATCTGGGGATAATCGTGAAGGTTTATGTTGTTGTTGTTTTTGTTTTTAAATCCGATATATTTGAAATTTGAAGGCCTAGGTCTCACTGAGAAAAAAAATAATCGGTGATGTGGAAATAAACATTTTTTTTTCTACCGATGGCTCCCGATGTTTGAGCCAAAAAAAGACTGAGCAGTCCGTTGAAAAATGACAATTATTAGGCTTCAGGATTGGTCCGTTGAACATTCACTGTTGTTTCGGCTATGACACAATAGCCTTGAGTCCCGATGTTCGGAAAAGCACCGGGGGACCTCCTCCGATGATCGGCGAAGGTGTCCCGGAGTTTCACTGAGTTTGTAACATCATCGGGGGAATATCCCCGTAGATAAGGGGATCTTGCGAACCATCCTACGTGTCTCGGGGAAGATTATTGAGAGTATGAACATTTTATGGTGGAATTAAGCGACATAGTCAAGAGAAGACTTTTGGGGGGTTTAAGGGGATGCCCTAAGCAATGTCCAATGGCCTTTTTGACCGTCTCAGTCTAAGACTGGCCAAAACAGAAACTAATTTCTGGGTGCGCTTTTCAACCCTTGCCATTTTTTTCTAAGATCGGGAATGTGTCACAGAAAGGCCGCCTAATATCCCCGAATGCCCCCCTGATACTTCTGCGAGACATCACAGACGCATCGGGGATTCATTGGAGGAAAAAAATCGCGGAAGCTCCGTGAATGCTGACCGGAGCTTCTCTGCGGATATTTCCCCGGTTTGTTTTTCCGATAAAACATCGAGAACACATCGGGAAAATTTCAATGAATTCTTTTTGCAGTATACCCGAGGCCTCCCGATGACTCCACATAGCTCGCGACACTATTTCCATCGGGAGTGCGTATGCATCCCATCCCCGAGGCAAAAAAAAAAAAATGCCAAGTGGGACCGAGCCTTAAGCATTGAGCGATATAATGTTATCTTTTACCGGCGCAAAGTCATGTTATTGAATAACTGCTGTGCAATCGTATAAATTTGATCCGGGTAAGAAATACGGGCTTATCTTGTATTTTCATTCACAAACTGGCATAAAATATTTAATAAGGGTTTCCTGAACCCCCACAAAAAGTGACTTATGATCATTAGTTTTTGACTCAAAAGTGTAAAAGACAGTTTTGTCAAAGACTGAGAAAAAAACCCAATTTTCACGTTAAACATAATCATTTTGTCAAAATTGTGGAAGGGAATAGGTTCGACCTTAATGATATTGGCTGTCAAATTGTCGTTCTGGAAGCAGTCTTCACACAGAAATTCTCAGAAAAAAAAATCAGGTGCACGTTATAGGGTAGGTGTGGGCCCCTTTTGTTATCTTTTTTTTTTTTTTTTTTTTTTTTTTGTACATTTTTAGTTTTAGTTGAAACATTTTGGTTTTTCTAAGTGTTTAATCAGTGACAAAACAAACAATAGATGTTGATATTTAATATAAAATCTTTAATATCCGTTTTATTTTGCACATAAATTGTGTATTCTGTGCATTAGTATTCATTGACTTATCAGTAACATTGAACAATAACTGATTACCTGGATTTGATTTGAATTAGTATAATCTTTTTTTTTATATTTTGGAAGTATTTAAGAAAATTTAACTGCTTCGTTTAAATAATACTTACAAGTTATGTAAAAATAGTATAGCTGATGACATTTAGAAACATAACCCATTTCTGATAAAGTTTAATTTACATGGCTAGCGATAGGTATGCATCTTCCCCGCAGAATAGCTTTTTAATTTTTTTTTTTTCCAAAACATTTTTTTCATACCTGAAAGTTCATCAACCTGGCAGTTAAATTGCCCGCTTTTAATTCAAGATTTATAGATGTAGAGAAAAGTGAATTTAAAATTTCGTTGATTAGATTTAGTCAAAGTTATTTGTTAAATCAATAACTTCTTTGGGCTCTAGTGAAAATATTTCGATAGCAATTACATTTTAATGTCCAACTTAGTTGTTGTTTTTAGTGGCTAATTTTATACTAATCGATTTTTATGCTATTTCCTAAACATCACCTGTCTAGAATAGTTTTACTGATATAAAGTTTTTGTAATTGCCTATTTTTCTTCAATCATTAGATCGCTCGGCAGACGAGATGTCCTTAGGTATCACTCGACAATAGCCTGTGAATCAGTGAACGTGTCTATCAATTTGCATACACCTTAAACACATGCTTATCACTAAGTCATGGATGACTGCCGATTCGGATTACCTACACATTAACAGCAGGGGGCCATAAGACAATAGGAGTCTGGCTGGTCAGGTGGTTATGCGGTTGGTTCAGTATGGGGGCCAACGATGGGGATTTCCTCTAGACAGCTCAGACATTATGTAATCAATGGATTTTATAGCCTAGAAAAAAATGTATAACCAGGGCAGCTGGGGGGGGGGGGGGCCAAGGCCCCCTCGGCCCCCCCCCCGGTGAATCCGGGCCTGCAAAGGGTATGTACATGGATATGTAGCAGCAGTAAACATAAAATAAAAAGAAAATTTTAAAACTGAAGTCTGAAAGGCAATATACAAGTTTCAAGCAAAATTATGAGCTTGCTTTAGGTCTGCCGTTTATAAAATATGTACCCATAAACACCCAGAGGAGAAAAGTACATTTATGCATTTTGCCTCCTAAAATCAAATTACCATAAAGCAGATTTATTATTACCTAAGCAATCCTAAGATGTGTCTTTGATAGGATTGGTGTAGCCATAATTGTATATATATATATATATATATATATATATATATATATATAATTTATGTACTTTACAGCGACACTCTTAAGAGATAACTGTCATAGTATTTGTAATAATTTACGCATGTATGAATATTGCGTGCGTGTGAATTACGTCTGCAGTAACTGTCATTTCATTTTTGAGATAATATAGTTGGTAGTTTTGCCAGTTTACTGAACTGGAAGACCAATCTTCAGTATTTTCAATAATTTGAAATTTAGATAACTGTAGAGATATTCAAACAAAAAACACGTTTTTCCCACTCACTCGTTATTGAAAAACATATAATTTTACGTTATATATAAACATATTGTTTATAATAATTCGAAAACATACCATAGTACAGATTATTAATAATTGTTCGGCCACTATTTCGCCTGTCCGGGCTGTTTTTAAGAGAGAATTTAACAGTAAAGAAGCCAGAGCGAGCGTAGCGAGTGGCGGCTTCTTAACTGTTAAATTCTCTCTTAATAAACACTGACTAACTTAGAGTTTGCCCCGCCCTATTACTGCGTCACGTTGCTATATTAGGAGATGGCGCCATAAAATTTTTACGTCAGCGTGTTGTTAAAGTATTCACACATGTGCACGTGCTTTCCAAATATGGATGTAACACACACATTTCGCGCGTTTTTTCACCGTCGGCTCATTTCGTTTTCAGATTTTCAATAATGAAGCATGGAAATTTAATTTGAGTGATGACTGTTTTTTATTTATCTTATTTTTATTAGTTAAGACATCAGTACACAGTAACTGATTAACGTTAAGGAAAGAACGAAATATGTGGATACTAATCGTAGATCTATAGAATAGCCTCTGGCAGCGGAAGATATCAAGGCTAGGAATACCATGGAAATATCAAATCAAACGAGTTAAAACATGGTCTGTAAATTGTTTATGAACGTTATATCAATTTCAATCATAGTCGTTAACATAGGCACTGGTTATAGCTCCCTTTCTTGGCGCTCAGCATAATAAGGGTAGTTCCTGGACTGGTTGGCCCGTGTCAGGATAATGTGAGTGGGTGTGGTATCATGCCAACTGTCTACGGCGTGATACTGTACAGTGTGACAGCACTACATCTGTCTCACGTAGACATCGTCTCCAAATGACTTAAATACTGCCAGTTGGACGTTTAACATAATAAACAAACAAACAAAATATCTTTGTATTTTACATCGTCTCCAAATGACTTAAATACTGCCGGTGGGACGTTAAACATAATAAACAAACAAAATATCTTTGTATTTTAATATTTATTTTAGCTTAGAAGTCCGTTTGGATTGAGCTGGTAATCATCATTTTGCGAAATATTTCCGAAGCTCTTCATTCTTATGTTAATGTGTATTTAAACATTATGGCAACTTTACTCAATGTTTACAAATGACGTCAACATGTGTCTGTGAGGAAATAAATGATAAACACACATCGTGTGTAGGAATCGGTGTAGTAAACACTGCCATATATGGCTATCACGTGAATAGGGCGGAGCATAATTTGAAATAATGACATGCGCAGTTCGCCGTAAACTCTTAACAGTCTCGCAAAATCCCGAACTCTTTAATAAATTAAATCGACCAGGAATTTGAAATTTCGGGCTCACTGATTGGATAGAAATTGCAGGCAAACTCTAACAAAAGTTATTGAATACAGTTTATCCTATCACCAGAATTACATTGCTTTATACTCATTCGTGATTGTTTATATATTCTGACGTCATCCGTGACTGCTTTCCTGTTAACTACATGTATGACGTCACTGTGTTTGAAGGTCAAATGATATGTTACGTTCTTTCTTTTCATTCTTCCTGTGTATTGCTTTAAAATAAGAAGATTAAAAGAATACTAGGTAAGTGTTGAATGAAGATAAATTTATCCTGCTCGGCTTAGAAAATATAAAACGCCCGCCAAGGCTCGCGGTTGATTTTTTATCTTTACTGATGTAAGAAAAATTCTTAAAATGTAAAAATGAAATGCAAAACATAACATGTTTGAATTTTTAACTAAAACTGCATTTTATTGAGAATTTGCAAAGAAAAGATACTAGAATGTGAGTTTTTTGCAACTTCAAAGGTTGGCAAATATACAAATGTATATTGTCTAACACAAAGGAATCTTAAAATTTGGTTTGTCCCTTAACATCCAACGTGAAAGAAATGAAAATAAGGAAATGACCAACTCGATGCCGTCAATACGCAACATTTCGGACTTCAGCCGAACAGTACATGTGCTGAATGAACCACATAGGAGAGAACAACATCACAGCACACTACCTGTACATGTCAGCATAATAATGAACAGGATGTAATACTAATCACAATGTCAAGTGGACATAACAGAAGGACAACAGTACCACACAGCAAGTCAAGTGAACAAGACAGAAGGAAAACTGCTTCACACAGTAAGTCAAGTGGACAAAAGAGAAAGACAACTGCACCACACAGTAAGTCAAAAAATGATTAACAAACCCCTTAAAAGGGGAAGGAACCCCCAAACCCAAAACAAAACGATGAAATCAACCCTACATGATGAGATCATACGGGAACTATGTTTTCCAATATCAGATATGACAAATATTTCACGTTTATTGCAGAGCTGGATCCAGGAGTTCAGGTTGTGGGGGGGGGGGGGGGGGGGGGGGGGGGGGGGGGGGCAATACTAAAAAAAATGTAGGCAGTGACAATGCAAGTGGCTTGCCGTTTTGCCCGGAGCGTGAGAAGGGTGTAGTTTTGGTTGGATTTGAGTCCAGGGGAACTCTTCTGCGATTGTTTTTTTTTAATTTAAGCAGATAATTAGCTTTCTTGTGAGTTTTTTGGGGGTTATGTGTCTACATTTATGTATGGTCCGGGAATTTTAGAGGGGGCGCGCGCCAGTTGCCCCTCCCCTCCCCTTGAATCCGCCAGTGCAATGTAAATAAATATCACTCAATATTATACAACAGTGTTTATTTCATGTCTTTTCATAGTGTACCTATATAAACTGTATTTTGTTTTACGCTGATTAGCTAATTCGTTCAATTGTGTCTATAAACACTGTACTTTTTTACACCAGAAGACTTATATGTGCGATTAATGTATATCAAGGAGATAGATGCATGGGTATAATAATGCAAGGTAATGACCAAAAATCTGATAGATCTAAGTACTGTTACAACAACAGTAAACAACTAGATTTCATTCGTTGATCAATACGAATGATAGGACTTTCTGCTAAATATGTCAAACGTAAGAGATTATATCGTATGGCAAAATTTACTAAACATCAATTCTTATTTTGACATCACTTTCTTACAAGTTGACCAAATTCAGTAATCTAGTTACCAAAACAAATGTCGTTAAAATCTATTCAATCCAACTAAATAGGGAAAAAAAAAAAACATAAACGAATTTTGTTATTTGCATCACTCAATGATTTTTGGGTGAATCGTAAAACTTAAAGCATCAAAAGAAAGACCAAGCATTTCTATACAAATAAAATTCATATTTATATCTTAGAAAATCAATAGTTTTCGAGATGTAAACTGTTAAACGCATTTGAGGCTAACAGAATTTCTGTTTTCAGCCATAACCCCGATCATTAAAAGCTGAAAGGTTTTTCAAATCACTACAAATTATATTCTATAGTGTCTCGATAGAGTATTTATTGTTTTAGAGATACTTAAGGCCAAAGAAAAAAATCGATAATTGATATATGACCTTGGCCGTTGCTTTCTCTGGAAACGGAAGTAACATTAGGCCATAGTATCTAATGCTGCGCCTTCAATTTCACGCAAATTCAACAAAATATAAGGCCTATAGGCCGTAAAAACCATTTAATTTCAGTAAAAAATGTTAAGGACTTGTAACAACACATGAGGTCATATTACGTTCATCTTCTCATAATGTAAAATATACGTAGAGACTTATATTCAGTCCAAATATCAGCTTTCTATCTCATCTGGAAGCAATGTTATGCGTATTTGAAAGTTTACGTCAATGCCTCGAATATTTGATTCGCCATAGAACGTTTGCCTTTATGAATTTGGAAAAATGGACACCTGGATGCATAACTATAACGAAACTTACATATTCTGTGTAAAATGGATGAAAATCGGTTCGAAAAAAATGGCTATAGACCGCGAAAAACTTTAGTAGACAACATTAAGTTTGACGTCATATGACTTCATAGTCTTAAGACAATCAATGAAATGAACTATTCAGTATCTGAAATATATGCAATAATTTTTTCATTCCCCTGGAACCTTTGCAACATATAGAAATTTACGCGTAAATATAAAAAAAAATTTGACCTTATGACGTCATATGACGTCAAATGACGTTCTGTCTCACGGAATAAAAAGAAGTCATAAAGACTAATATTCAGTCGAAATATCAGCTTTCTAGCTCATTCTGGAAGCGATTTTATACGTATTTGAAATTTGACGTTAATGGTTCGAATCGTGGATTCGCCATAAAAACTTTGCCTTCTCGATTTTGGAAAACCGGACACCGGGATAATCAACTAGAGAGTAAAATATATATTCTATGAACTTTTGATGAAAATCGGTCCGGATATAATGGTTGTAGACCGCTTAAAACCTTTTTGTCCTGACGTCAAATCTGACGTTATATGACGTCACATTAATATGAAATGCATTGCAATCAAAAGCACATGGATTTATGTATATGCCATTCAATTTCCATGGTCCTGCAAACTTTACAACATATTTAAATTAACGGGTATATATTAGACATTCTTTTTGACCTTATGACGTAATATGACGTCAAATGACATACATCTTCACATGTAAAGCACACTTGGAGACTTATAATCTATCCAAATATCAGCTTTCTAACTCATCTGGATGCGATTTTATACGTATTTGAAATTTGACGTCAATGGTTCGAATCTTGGATTGGCTATAAAAACTTTGCCTTTTCGAATTTGGAAAACAGAAACCGGAATGCACAACTAGTGCCTAGCATACACATTCT
>CM037792.1:51094711-51144711 GCA_021229015.1 Solen grandis | reverse complement strand
ATGTTGCAAAATAAAGGCATTAATACGCAAAACAAAGGTGTATTTACACGGTAAAAGTCGTCATAACGCGAATTTTAACTCGTTATTACGTAAAACAAATGCGTTAATACGCAACAAAGGCAAAACAACGCGAAGTTAACATTCGTAATAACGCAAAACGAAGGTGTTGTCACCCAAAACAATTTTTTTTGTGAAGTTGGCTATGCAATGCAATCGACATTCGGCTCTGTATTCGAATTGTTAAATCAGTGTGCCAATACATAGTTTCACAAGGCAAAGTCTATATTTAACATGTTTAATATTTACAGATATCAATAATTAAGTTTGTGTTGTAGTTTGATACATATATAATATCTTCATTTAAAACCATTTGTTTTGAAACATTCTTAAGATGTCATTACCTAGCTTGATGTTTATTTATTTACTTTACCATTCGTAACACTGGACTTGCTCTCTTTACTTGTTTTTCTTACAGTTTCTATGCTTGATTATATGATTGTAATAAGTGAAACATTATTTTAAGAACCTGCCGTTTATGAACTAATAATCGGCTCAGTTACCCGTGTCACTTTGAGTAACGAATGCATTGGTTACATGTGAAAAAGTGAGTCAGCTAGACATACGGAACCGCGTGTGAAACATCGGAAGAAAGAAAATACGATTATTGTATATTTTTAAATATGAAGTTAAAATTAGTAAAATAAAGAAGATAATATTAAGCTGTCTACATTCTTCGTTAAATCCCCAGTGCGAAGGAGAAGAGTAAAAGAGATATAACGTAAATAACATCTGATGAAAGTTAAACCCTGTTATAATAGCTATGGGAAGGGCAGTCGGATCTGTATTCCAACAAACTCAGGGTACATTGCACATAATGATTATATAGATCAAACATCAGGCTCTTCATTTAACTGACAAAAACGCAAATGCTTAGCTATGAGATCGACATTCAGATCTGCATTCAAGCAAACACAAATAAGTGGTTTAAACATCCAGCCCTATATTCGATTTACAGAAATGCGAATGCGCATCAAATGTGCATTTATATCCACACAGATTTCAATACACTGCTGTTAGTTAAACACCCAGCTCGACATTCTGCTTGCTAAAACGCGAATGCATAGCCATGGGATCGACTCAAACAGCGATTCCATTTATTTGGATCAAACATCTAGCTCTACATTCTACATACAAACGCATTTGTTTAACGTTATAACGCATTTGCTTTGCGTCATTATGACTTTTTAACTTGGTAATTATGATTTTTTTCCTCTTTCTTGTTATGATGCCCTTTTTTTGCGTATATTTCTGCATTTCCATGCATTAATACGAGCTAAATAGCATATAGACGCATTTAGTTTAATTAAAATATACATCAGTCGGTGATCGAAATAGGCTCTCGTATCATGCATGTTCAAAAGACATAATCTCCAACTTATTAAATTGCAGTCAGTGAATCGTGAAAATCAACTAATCAAATACATCGTGAGTGGAGCACTGTTTTTAATTAAAAAATAAATACCGCCATCATTGAGATTCGTGTCCATTTCCTCCTCCACCAGTTGGAAGTTGTCCACTGTAGGCATCCCACAGAATTTCTCCTTGTAAACCCATCTCTGTGTTCGTACTGCCATCTTTACACGAGGTGTTCTGCCTTACATATGCACAGTACACGTTATACAGTCGACGTTGTGCAACAAATCTTTATCTTCGTCATGAAATGTGTATAGGCATATATTCATTATATATGTTCAAGGGGTTTGCATTCACGCTTTAGTGAGCAATCCTGAGAGCGGGATTTTTTTCTGCAACTTTACTCACAGGGTTAAACACAATTACTGAGAATTATATTTGTTTGTTTGTTTAACGTCTCACCGACAGCATTTCTATGACTACTTGAGACAGATATAGTGCTGCCACACTGCAGTATCACGCTGTAGACATGTTGCATGATATCATGATGCCACATTATCCTGACACCGGGCCAACTAGCCCTGGAACTACCCTTAGTGAAAATTGTGCGAATTGAAATTAGTGGGTCTCCATTCATATTTTAGGAATATTTTCTCAAAATTTGAAAATGATTATCAAGTAAAAAATATATTTCCTCGATTAAAAAAGGAGCGTAATATTTTATTTTTAGTAATTTTTAAGATGAAATACTCAGAAACGTATAAACCTTTAAGGCATTCTTAAAAATGTAAAAATTGTACAACTCCCCATTCTCATTCTTTTCCTTAGTTGCTCTCTGACTGAAGTTTTAGCAAAAGCATGAACAATCTTAAAATGTGATTTTTGCGACCTTCACATTTTGGTAAAACACTTTTATATACCCTCTACTTACGAATCTTAAACAAGGCTGACATAGTCCTTAAACCTAACGACAGCTTCAGTTGATGGCACAGATGGATAATTGAAACATTTCCACACATATTTACCACTTAACTTAGTAAGCCAGAAGGTCGTCCAACATATGCTACAAAAATATGTAAATAACGTGTACAAAACGGCGGAGATGTACAAGCAAAAGGTAAAGAAAATGTATACAATCATGTAACATGCTCATCATATTATATATGTATTATAAGATATTTTAGAAAATAATTAAATTATATTCATAACGAAAAATCGTATACTTCGTATTACTTCCCTTATCGAAACGAAACATAAGACTGAGAAAGTTACGAATAGAAAGAAGAATACACAATATCAATCAACATGAACGTTACATTACTTAACCCTTTCCATCATAGAGGAAACCATGAAAAGACCTACGCGAACAACATAAAACCAGATCAGCCTGCGAGTAACTCGCAGGCTGATCAGGTTTTATGCTGTTCGCTGCTCCTCAGTGGTCTGGAAATGAGGACTTTTTAAATAAATTTGGTAAGGTTTAACTTTGGTTTTCTGCAGATCAGGCTTTATGTGGTACCTATTGAGTGCGTCAAAATGAGTCTATATGAGGGAAAGGGTTAATGAACAGTATAAACAAAATATATATCATAATACATTCACAAGCTATTTTCTATCTTTTACGATATTGATATATCGATATTGAGCTGTGGTTCTTTGGTAGAATGTTGTAACCCGGATCAGGAGGTTGTAAGTTCGAAATGCTCAAGGTCTGTCTTGTTTTTCTAGATTTGACTCGAATCCTACTACTAATAATAGAAACGTTTTAAATTCATACCAGAGCTGCTTACCTCCCTTTATAAGCTTCTTACTAAAGTCAGCCTACCTTGTGATATGACTGCCAGTCAATGTAGGCCCGAGAATTTCATCTGTTAATTACGCAATTCTGTGAACATAAAAATACTACTAAAACCGTCTATACTATACAAATGGAAATAAAAGTTATAAAAATAGCTTAAAATACGTGATTTGAATGAATAGATGCTTTGATTCGACTCTAAATATGTATTTAAATAATCTGATTGTCACTAAGTAGGAGGAGGAGGAAGAAGAAAGCGATGAAATAAGAGAAAAAAAACTAGAAGAAGAAGATGATGAAGAAGTTGATGCCGAATGATGTAATCCAGATAGTCATGTTAGGGATGCAAGAAGATGAAGAAGATTATGATGATGAAGATGATGAAGAAGTTGATGCCGAATGATGTAATCCAGATAGTCATGTTAGGGATGCAAGAAGAAGAAGAAGAAGATATGATGAAGAAGGATGTAATCTAGTTAGTTATAGCACTAATGCATGAAAATTAACTCATGTAGGGATCAACGCTCATGAATTTAGCCTGTGCTAGCACCTCTAAAAAAGAAAAGAGATAATGTTAAGAAAATTGCATGTAATAACATTATACTACTGTATAAGACACAAACGAAATAAAGATGAACACGTATATATTGAGTTTACCGTCGCTTCGACAGTATTTCAGTCATAGAGCGACGTCCAGCTAATTACAGGTGGAGGAAGACCCTGAATGCACGGAGGCATCCGGGTAGAACCACCGACCTACCGCAAGCTAGCTGGAAGGCTTCCTCACATGAAAATCCGAATGAGTGACATTATATACGTGTAAATAAAAAAAAACACATGTATTGCAATAAAGCATTAAAATTTAACTACAGAAATTATTTCCCATAATTTTTACTGATTAATACATTTTTTTCCATAAATTAATTACACTCATAGCTGAACACAAAGCTGCAGATATTTGAAATGAATTTTGATAGAATGAAGAATTTATTTGAAACCCCCCTCCCTTTTTAGGGGGATTTTTTTTTCTCAAATTATTTTATGTAAATATTTGCACTAAAAAGCAGACATTTTAAACTCTATCTATGAATGAGTTTTACAATTATCCACCAAATACTTTTTCCTCTAGCCTGATAAATATGTGCTATCGCTCTGTGAAATTATAAAACAATCAAAAAAAACACGTTACTATAAAAAGATGATATTTAATTATAATTTTTCATAAATCTCATATTTTAATGCAGCATCGTGAATTTAGCAATTAAATATCAATCTATACCATGGTTTGTAATAGGAACTTGGTAATACAGTTGTCAACTACGGATCAAACAAACTATATTCGTAGGCATGGAAATGTGATCACGAGATCAAAACAGGTATGCATCAGAATAGAAAAAATAGTTTTGTAGGGTTTTCATGTCAGAGACAACCGTTGTATCCTGTTATAACTTTTTATTTTGACACGAAATTGATTTTTCAATACTTTTGCTTGAATTGTAGCATATTTGTGTTGTAGAGATATGTTCCATCATTCGATAATGTTTACACCATTGAGAGGTACTTCGGTTTTCAAAGTAGCGAATCGGATACTTGAAATGTAGGTAGTATACATGTAGTTGCGAGTGACTGACGTCATACACGACTTAAATGATTGTATTCCGAAGAAAAAGAACTAAAGCGTCGGAAACCAACGAGCGCTCATTCCATACATTGCCCGTGAGATTATTAGTTAGCATTTGCTCTTTATCAATTATTTGAAAAGCCGCGCCACTATTCCCAGCCTCACTAGGTAGTGGGGATTTTGGACCAATAGAAACTCTCGTAGTTATGGAGACAAACCTTTACCGACGTACAGATTTTAGATCACCAACTGAAGAGTATTCATTTGTGTAAAGCAGCCTTTTGATTGGTCGATGTACCTCTTATTAATATCGTTATAACGAATAAGTGCTATCCCAGGTTCCGCCCACAGAGCCGAGCAGGCAGACGGACCCTTTTTAAACAACGTTATCAGTCAGTCAGTAAAGTGCTATCCCAGTATCCCACGGCTGACAGATGTAATAGGCAACCGTTGGTATCCGACGCCTGGGTAGAACTACCGATTATATGACAGGTGCACAATCACGTGCTGCTGCATTGTCAGATCTGCACGACCATGTCTAAGCTGTCTCGCATTCGTGATAAAAAATAACCCTGATTTGTGTTATCACATTTTCGGCGTGTCTAACTTCAAATTTGACCAACGTAAGGATGATGACATAAGGCTATTTTAGTTCATTGGTAGATATTCCTATACTTACGGAAAAAAGTTACGCATCACTGGCAACTAGCTAAAATATATGCTTCGTATTCACCAAATATTAATAACGTATCCAGACTAAACTACAGTTTCTTTTATAAAAAAACAGTTGTTTTAGTATAACACTTCTCTTAGAACCCCAGCCAAGAACCGACTACAAAACACATAAAAACAACTTGTGTAAGCAACTCGCCAAAGTTTCGAACTAAACCTTACAAGCTTCTGCACAAAACTCATGTAAGAGAAAACTGTAAACAAAAAATTGTTGCTAGGGATCCAGTATAACGTGTATTTCAAGAAAGAAATTGAAATTGAATCAATTTCTGTCTTCAATATAAACATTGTACACTAAAAGAAAAACAGAAGCGCAACCAAAATGTTGCTTGTTTTACATGTATATGCACACATTTGAGCGCTTCTGTGCACCCAGTAAATGATGTTAACTTGTTCTACCTTGGTACAAACAGCAGGCTGATCAATTAAAACAAAATGGTATTGAACACTTTCTAAACTTGGTCCATTCTAAAGTTTGAAATTTACAAAATATTTAATTTAAAGGGAGATAACCGGAAAAATAATGATATTTACTCTAAAATTTTCGGGCCTGAAACACATAAAACAATTTGTGGACTTTTAATGATCACAAGATGACAAAATTAAGTAGCTAGTGCAATTTGCTTGTCCTTTTAGGAATTGTGAGAGCATTTAAGGTGAAGAGGCCATATTTCACAGGTATATTACCGAGTTGCTTAAAAGAACGTGATTCCTTAAAATATGAATATGTCGGAAACAATCATTCTTAGTTCAGGTTGAAACAAAAACTCATTTATTAGATTTACATCAAATAACTTGTGTCAATTTTGACCTACTTAAAGATGATGGCGTGAGACAATGCTGAATGAAATTTTGGTAACGTATCCTATTACGGATCCGAAGGTTGTGTGTTCGAACCCCGTTTGAGGCAAGATTTCTTAATGACCTTCCCGGGCGCAAAGTACTGGTCCAACCCAGGAACCGTCGATAGGGATTAGTATAAGTTGTAAGAACTTGTTTCCCAATCGACGTAAAATAAATAAGTTTAAACTTTTATACTTACAAAAAAAAATAATACGCACCACTGTTGTTTTTTTAGATGACAAGAGTGGCTGAAATATATGGCACGTATTCACGAAATTTTAATAAGCTATCATGACTAAATCAATACAGTTTCTTTGAATAATATACATTTGTTTTATAAAAACATTCCACTTAGATGTACATTTAGACCTATTTCGGGCTGAATGTTGAAAATATCTGCACGACTGAAAAATATAGTATAGTCTGTTTCACCGTTCCAAGACAGTTATAGTCAGTTTCATTAAAATACTGTTCAAACCGCTGAGTGCGGTAGAGGGAACGCTTAACCAACTGAATTTTTATCTATTCTCATGAATGAAACGTATCACATACAAAAATTCGTACATCATATAACAGTTCTGCATTTTTCATCACTTAAATCCCCACCAACTCAGCATATCGTTTCTAAAAGATAGTTCTTATTTAAAGTATTCTGATTCATTCCATATTTTACCGCGTCCGTCCCTACTAAAAGGTCAGTCGGATTAAAAGTACTCTTAATGACAGTTGGAATTATACAGTCCAGTGCTGCATGTTATTCATAAATTTCATAAGAACCAGATATTGTTCGGCTATATTTCACTTGCCATTTCACATAAAATAACTATTCAACATTGTTGATATGTTTAATGTTTTATTGTACACGTTTTACATTTATATAATACATGTGACAAATGTAAATCTTAACAATACAGATCAAGACAGGATACGCCAAGTGGGTTGAAAAAAAGGCAAAGGTGGTATCTTAAAAACATGTCATTATATAGATACAACGTAATACAACTTTTAACAGATTGATAGTCAATGCAAGCCATATCTAAATCACTTTAACACATATACAATAATGAGAAATCAATTTCCATGAGATGCCAAATGTTCGATCGCAGGACATGTGCTTTTAACTGTCATTTCCAAATGGCCTTGGTTTCAATCGGCAAGAATAAACGAGGTATTTTATTTTGCAGTACCATATGTTTATTATTATGATTTTAATTAACAAGATCGAAATATGAGACAGCTGTGTATACATCCAAATGGCCGTCAGTAATGAGGCTTCGTCACCATTGATTTACAAACTGGCTGTCTAGGAGAGAAGAAGCAGTTACGCATGCGCAAAACCACACATGTTTATACTTAATAAGTTACTATAAACGAACAAACATTTCTACCTTCTTTGGAGTTTTTAATTAAAATGAGCAATTGCTCTCAAGACCACATACTCTATGACACAAACACTAACCCTCCAATAAACAATAAAAAAAAATAAAGCACACAAAAACAACACCACCACCAACACACACTCATACCATCAACAACAACGAAATAACACATAGACAAACACACGGTATGACATGATTTGTGATAAATATAATATACATTGTATCATTCGTGGTCACTGTTGACATAACAATATATGTATTTATGTCGTCGTCAGAAACGATAAGAAACTCTGTAGAGCCTCGTTTCATAATATTTCGTTTCATATTTTCAATAAACGATAATCACACTTTAACCCTTTCCCTCATATAGACTCATTTTGACGCACTCAATAGGTACCACATAAAGCCTGATCTGCAGAAAACCACAGTTAAACCTTACCAATTTTAATTAAAAAGTCCTCATTTCCAGACCATTGAGGAGCAGCGAACAGCATAAAACCTGATCAGCCTGCAGGTCTTTTCATGGTTTCCTCTATGAGGGAAAGGGTCAATCTTTAATATACAGGGAAAAATGCAAACAACTATTCAATGCACATAGCTTTATATACTGGGTATAACTCCTCTCCTTATTAAACAAGCACTATAGCTGTATATACAATCAAAATTCAATTGGCCTTCAGTAAAACATCAAATTGCATCAGCAGTGTGAATGAACATACCAAGCTGAATGGTATTAAAATGAAATGATGAGGACATTCTCCCCTTTGATTGATCAAATCTACCATAAAGTGTACATATTTACTCAGTCTTTATTTAGTGGTTTCACTCAAGACAATTGTGTGCTACGTATGAACCCAGCAATATCAACCTACAATGAATATACACTGACGGAAAGTTCTAGCCGATCATTCTAAATTTATGAAATATCTCAAAACTTTAGGAATTGTAAAAATCAAATTTTATTTCATTTTCGGGTATGTGAAAGGTGAAAAAAATTTCATTGAAAGTGGTTGCGAATTACAGTGGCAGTAAACTATGATGTAAAGCTACCCTCAAAAGTCAGAGACAAAACAGATAATTTAAAAGTGATCGGTTAGAACTTTCCGTCAGTGTAGGAATATCAATTAACTATATGAAATGGCACATGTTAAAGTATCCTCTCACCAAATCTCGTTATATATAAATAAGGAAGATGGCATTTTTATGATAGTGATTTTTGTTATACAACATAAAATATATACAATGAAACAATATGAGATACAAGAAAAGAAGATCGTCAAGCCTCTCACTGATAAAAACAAATGCATGTAGTATATAGATAATCAAAGCTTTGAGAGCACTGTCAGAAAGTTAAAATGTGTGAATTATAAAGTCAATCCCTTTAAAAAAATTTTGGTATGCATGTAAAAAATCAGGGAAGTTAAATCTTATTAAAACAGCAGGTAAGATAGATTATTTATTTATTGGTCTCTGTAAACTAAACAAATTTGGATAAGGAATAGTGGTTCTTAGTATTGATCCGCTCAATACCTTTAATACTTCGTGAATTTGCAGTAGACAGAAATGATACTAATAGAAAAGCAAAAAAATGTGACAAGATAATTTTATGTTCTTTGTCATTTCACATCCTTCCCATGTGTAAAGAATGATATCCATGCCTTCAATAATTTTTTTAATATGTTCTAGAAAAATATAATTTCACTATACAAGTAAGTAATATAGTTGAAGCAGGTAGTGTTATTGTTCTTGGTAAGTAAAGTTTGACCATTGTATAAAGTATAAACTCAATCCCTAAAGTACTTTTTGAGTTGTGACTTACAAATGCGACAAGAGACACAGCAGTCATTTAAGACTGTAACAAGAAAAGATTAAAAACATTTTTTTTTAATTGACGGCTTACATTAAACATACTGTCCTCCTCTCATTTCTACTGTTTTGACCTTATAACCGAACCTGTCTATGCGCAGGACCCTCATATTAGAAAAAATCGACCTCTCTATAAATAATTAAAAAATAATGGAAGCATAAAAATTAGAATTAAATAGTTCTAAATATATAACCCAAGAATATAAAAAACAAGCATTATACACAAAAAGGTCTCAGCTGGACTAGAACTCGCGACCCCTTGTAAGAACAAAATACTGAACGACGCTCTTACCAATTGAGCTAATTCCGCAGCCGCAAATTTGTGGTGCAAATAAACTTATTTATAGGTAGATTAATGAATGAAACTGCGGAAGAACACTGAATCATAAACTTGATTCCTTTACAGTTTTATTTGCACACAAAATGTGATTATACCCAATGCTTTCAAAATCCTGCAATTTATCTAACTTTTATTAAAACTGCAATGTTGATCAGTGGTAATTTTTTTCAACGCGAATGTATTGATAAGTGGCGGTAATGTGATTGTAAGTAGAAAATTCACTGTCTGACTTTAGAAGCTTTTGCTTCTAAAAACCATATAAACCAGTCATGTAATCTATCTAATTATATTTTGTTAAACTCTCATTCATTTTGTGAAGTTAACATGTCATGTATTGGAAAGTTAATCAGGTAATGTGAAAAATTCTACAGTAAATTTGCTTGACTTCAATTCTGAATCTTTGGTCACAGATTCCATAAAGAAAGCTATTTGCTACATTGTTGATAAAGAACGTCATTATAAATGTATTGTAGGTAAATTTACCACTGAAATCTAGGCTTTCATAAAATCTGTCATTAATCACTTTAATTATTTCAAGAATAAAAAACGGGGCAGAACTTGCAAAGAAGACCACGGATATGAGAAAGAAAATGATAATTGTTGTTTTCAAAGTTTTAAAATTCTTAGCATCGGCTTTTGATGTTCCTGAATTTGATTTAGATCTCGCCAAAATAACTCTTGCAATAGAGAAATACAAGAAAGACATTATAAAAACATTACTGATAACGCAAGTCAACAGAGCAGCATAATGTACGAAAAGATAATTTGTGTCCATCCACTGGTCCTCGACATAGCACCTGACCCCGGTGATGTTAGAGTTGTTGAAGGTGACTGTATGGTGACCGTACAACACATACGAAGGCCAGGTCATGCCAACAGATGCTACGAAGACAAGGAAGCACACGTAGGTTGCGGCTTTGTTTGAAATTTGTGTACCGTGGGGTTTGCACACTTTGCGATACCTGCATTGAAAATTGACGTGTTGATGAGGTCGTGCGCGCGTTTTTTAATTAAAAGTGGAAATAAAGAGCGCGCGACCTAATTAAAATTTAAACGCATAAATAAAGCGTGCGCGACCTCATTATAACTATTATCATTTGTATTTGAAAGAAAATTACTAATCCTTCAAAGCATTTTTAAAAGACTAGATTTTTCGAAAATTTCTCAAATCATGAGAATTAAAGCGCAAAAACCAAGCAATTTTAAATATCAACAATCTTATACCATTTAAATACGTACTCAAATGAAATCATCACTAATAGTGTAATAATAATTATTCCTATCATTTACATTTATTATCCTGATAAAAAGTCAGTTGTATTTTATATACGTTTGGCCATTAAAACATTTTACTATAAATTCAGAGTTGGTGGTTGCATATTATTAAAAAATCAAAAAATCGAATGACATACCTTTCAATGGAGATGACCAAGAGCGTTGATGCCGATGCAAAACTCATCAGATAGTTGTGAAACACTCGAAATTTACAAACGGTAACTAGGGTCAGCGTCGTGTGTTTTAAGTTATCCAGAATCGTCAGTGGCATCCCGATAATATTCATTGAAAGGTCATAAAGTCCCAAGTTAAGGACAAAGGTTCTGTAATTCGATGCCGGTATCTTCTTGCCGTACACAAACAAAACGTGGAGGTTCCCGATGATTCCAAAGGGCATTAGAACAGCGATCAAAATGATAGCACCAAGCCTAAGTGAAACTTCAGTACTAATAATTTCTTCCAGTGACCTGTCTCCTGATTCTTCCATCATACCCTCTATGCAGTCAAATTTTAGAACGAGAAATATCAAGATAATGCAGGTGTAGCTTTCAGAATTCTCAAATTTTTGATTCGTTGATTAACTGAGAGAACGTCATATAGCGACCAGTGGTTTAGCTGCGCACCAATCACTGCCAACCAGTGTTACCACGTGACCACGGTATAATTACCTCTTGCCGAAAGACAAAGCTCACAATATTTTTTACGAGTCATTTTTATTATTACTATTATATACACATGATGAAAAAATGAAACATGATATTCTTGAAAATGAGCTTTTCTACTCACTGTGATGAAAATCTGTGTGAGATCTCCTGCGTTGGAGATTGCGGTCTTATTACAAGGTAGACATTGAGTCTGTTTGATAGACACGTTAGTATCATGTATCTAGACTGTGATAAATTCACGAAATCGACATTTAAGTATTGACAAATTCACAGCTTTCCAAACGCAAAATGTTTTAATTATATCATCGTCAGATTAAAATATGTAAAATTCGTATCCATAGTGAATGCTCTTATTGCATTTCTGTTAGACGGTTTTAAATGTCAAGTGTGTAATGCTAAATACTTAATGACTAATAATATGCCAGTATGTTAAGACCCAGGTGCAAACTACCAAAATGATACATAACAAATGAGAAGTGCAAGAATATCTGTAGCTTACATGCATGCAAGCACATCTTTCAGAAAGCATTCGGAAGTAAGCATGTTGAAAATTTACATAAATAATCTTCCATATATATATAGTATTATAAAATGAAAAGAATATTTTTTATAAAGGATATTAAAAATAAAAAGAAAATTTGCGCTTTGCGCTCGTGAAAAAAATATTAAAAATAAAAAGAAAATTTGCGCTTTGCGCTCGTGAAAAAAAATGTATCACTTTGAGATGAGATATATTCCATTTACACTACAAACATATATCCTCTATGTGCTTCAGTGCGCCACATTGCGTGAATACTCGTGAGGTCGTGAATCAAAGCGCTGAAGGCACTGAAGTTGTGTGTGTCTCAAATGATTGAGGATTTGAATCTGCAGCTTAATGAAACTCTTCAAATAACTTTAATCTATGTTTGTACTCATTCCTGGGGATGGTTTATCATTTATACTTGGGTTCAATTTCTAAAGGTAAATTCAAAGAAGCTCTGAACAAGTATCTCAAAAAAAACTAGAACAATCACAAAAAGTGATGGAATACACCATCATATTGCATTGTCAGAGAAAAGGAAGCATATTGACCATATCATCAAAGAGTCATTGCATGCAAAGACACTTAAAAAAGTAATGGGAGATAATAAAAATATCATATGGAGTTATGGTTCTTGAAAAGGCACAAAAACAACTGGATGCCTATCTATAATTCATGTAAACTCATTTAAGTTAGAATACCTTTAATTGGCACTTTTCAAGGAGATTTATATATTTATGCCATTTGGTGAACTTCTGTGGAAGTTTCAATAAAGTTAATAAATTTATTAATTATGATGCTTTTAGCATTTTTGCATTTTAACTGCCCTAGGCCAATACTTCCCTGTAAAACCAGGACAGTGGTACAATCAATACTAGGTTTTGTTGATTTTTCATCAGTTAATTAATGTTTCTATAATTAACCATAGATGATCATTTATGAACAACGAAACTGAAAGTTTCATATTTAAATTCTATTTCTTTACTAAACATAAAAATACAGGAACATTGAAAATCAGTTTTTTTGCTGTTCACAAAACATAGCAACATTTGGACCAGTTAATATAATGCAAACAGATATTATTTTTTCTATTCTCAATGAACTGTGTAATTTCCAAGGTATGTTTCCAAAGGGGTGATCTTTTGAGAAAACTGGAAAATAAGTTGCATTGTGTCCCTAAACTGCCACAGAAAAAAACATTAAAATAATTCAAATTTTAAATTTTTATTTATAACTTTAAATTTTCTGCAACGTTTTCAAAGCAAATTATAAGCTTGCTTTATTGCACTTACCCAAACTAAAGAGTGTGACTTAGATCTTCTAAATTTAACAATCACTTCCCTAACAAAAGATAAGTTATCTAATTGCATCATTTGGATTTCCATATCAACTTATAATACTCAGGAATATATTAGTAGACAATAAGTCATTTGGACAATAGAATCAATTATCCCTAAGCTTTAGAATTTTTAAATTTTCTGTATAAAGCTTTATTAGGAAACTTTCCACCCCATAGGGGCCTCATTTTTCATGAGATCAACTTTACTTTAGCCTTAATGGCAAATAACCATGAGCTGACCATACATGAAAAAAGAAATTATATTCTAACTATTGGTTTCATATAAAAAGATGTTTGCAGTCTTCTATATTAAGTATATAAGGAAACAAGTCAATCCCTGGGGGTCTCATTTTTAGAGAATCAACTTCATCTTAGTAATTATGGTATACGGTCATGATTTGACCATTTGTTTCAAATGAAATTTAATTCCAGACATTGGCTTCATTGAAAAATAATTTTGAAGTTTTCTATAGAAAGCCATATAAAAAACTACCAGAACCCAAAGTGTATTTTTTAAAGATCAATTTGTTTTAGCAATTATGGTAGACAGCTTTGTACATGCCAAAATAAATTAAGTTCTTACTATGGTTTTTTATATAGGGTATATAAGGAAATTAACCGATCCCCTAGGGGCCTCATTTCTTAAGGGATAAACTTTATTCAAACCATTATGGTGTGTTGCATTTTTCCATTCGGATTAAGTTCAAATTATATTAAAGTATCACCTTACGAGATTTCTTTCTATTAATCATATCAATGAATAAGTTATAGCAGTTGTCCAAATACTTTCGAACACCCCTCGTAAATTATGAAAAAGATTTATGAGGTGATTATTTATGTCAAAGGAAATTGAATTTTTTACTACTAGTTTCAGAGGATATTTTTGAAGTTTTAAAGTAAAATTCTGTTGGTTACCATGGTAACCAGTGTTCTGCAAGGATCAACTAAACATGCTGATAAGACATGGAACCGATCAATCCAGAAAAGTTTTGTTCAATTCATGATAGGGTTTTGGAGATGTGTAGACAAGAATCTGTAAGTACTCTATTTTGCTAAAGAAAGGTCATAACTCTGTGATAATACATTCCAATGAAACATGCTGTTGGACATCTAGACTTGGTTTTGATCAATCTTGGGAAGTGTCATCCAATCCAAGACAGGGGTTTTGAGATAAAATGCAGACAAGCATCTGAATGTATGCACATTATACAGATATATTGCTTAAAATGCAAAGAAGAATAACTCTGTAATAATCATCCCAGACCCACAAAAATGCTGAAGATATGCACAACTAAACTAGATACTGTTCAAATCCAGTGAAGTTCCATCTTATTCTGGCTGGGATGTTTAGAGATGAAGTGTGGGCAAGATTACATAAAAAAAAAAAAAAAGAGTCATAACTTTGTGATAATTCATCCAACCCAAACTTGCTGACAATATGCTGACTTAATTTGATACTGATCATTTCTGTAAAGTTTCATCCGATACAAGCAAGAAATTTTTAGAATAATTTTGAACATTTTCATATCGTCTAAAAGGAAACAAGCATTACCCTCTGGGGGGTCTTGTGTTCCAGAGATCAACAATATATTAGCAATTATAGGAGACAGCAAGGCTGTGACCGTTAGTGCAAAAGGAAATTATATTCTAACCATTGGTTTCACAGAAAAATAATTTTGAACTTTTCTAAATAGAGTATTGTAGGAGACCAGCCTCCTATGGCCTCATTTTTCAAGGGTTCAACTTAGTTTTAGCAATTATGGTACAGGACAATAAGATAACTATTGTGCTAAATAAAAATAAATTATAATCATTGGTTTCAAAGGAGAATAATTTTGAACTTTTCTATAAGGAGTATATAAGAAAACTAGCTGGACCCAAAGGGGTCTCATTTTTCAAGGGATTATCATCAACTTGATTTCAGCAATTATGGTAGAGTGCAATGAGTTGATCATTCGTGCTAAATGAAATGGAATGCTGACAATTGGTGTCAGAGGTGAAGATTTATAAGATTTTTTTTATATAAAACTTAGTTGGTTGCCAAGACAACCAGAGGTCTGAATGAAACAAGTTTGTTTAAGCAGCTTTTGTGGATAACTACCCAGGTTATTCATGCCAAGTTTCATTAGTCTCTTCAAAGAGGTTTCAGAAAAGTTATAAGTTTTAAACATTGCAGTTGCCACTTATTCCCCTTTATCATTGGGTACAATAATAACAGCCTTCCAGCTGGCTTGCGGTAGGTCGGTGGTTCTACCCGGGTACCTCTGTGTACTCGGGGTCTTCCTCCACCTGTAATCAGCTGGACGTCGCTATATGATTGAAATACTATCGCAGCGACGGTAAACCCCAATACAACTACAACTACAACAATAATAACAAAATCACATTTACAGTTTAGAGATAGGACCTGTACAGGCAATAGTACCAAAGGGAGATATAACAAAATAACTGGTCTTAAGAGCTCTGATTCTATTGCACTGCACTCTTTGTCATTGCCCTCCATTATTTCATGAAATTCAGAGCAAATTTAAGGTATGCTCCATAAAACCGGATAGATAGACAGATGAACAGACAGAAAAATCACTATTATTCTCTACCCCCCCCCCTCCCCCATTTTGTTTTATTCGAGGTACACAAATATAGATGCTGACAAACTAATGAGCAAAATAATTAAAGACGAAATGCATCATGGACTTGTATATCTTCGACAATTCTGATCCAAACATAATAAAAAAATAATTATGAAACAGTAATGATAATTTGAAAAAAAGTTAGGTTACTCTGGTGCCACCCTTTTCTATTTGTGAAGTTTTTGTTTTTGCACGAAAATGATTGTGCACAAGTCAAAGTATGAACAATATCACTTCAATTCTACACTTTAGAGGGTCATTAACACTATAGTTTCAGTATTGTTGATGATGAAAATGCATCGCTTAGAGATACTTTCTTAATTGGCAGAGATGCAGAGATGATAATTCCCTTTAGATGATCTGTTTTGCTTCAAAACTAACAATAGCCCATGAAGATATCAAAGTATCTCTCACACAGTTGCTCTTTGACATGAAATGTTATTCATCATTTCATTCAATAAGTAACTTCCTTGGGACTTTTATAATACCAAATGTCATCTGCTGAGCAGAAGGTGGAGTTTACTGGAGTTTCACTGGGCACATAAAGTTAGGCATGCACATTCTTCCTTCACCTGTGGTACCATCCAGTAGAACCCCCACTGAAATATATATACAAAAGAACAGTGAATTTGAAGAAAATGCATTAAGTCTATTTTGCATTATCTGTAACAGCCTATATGTAACCCTTCAGAGAGAGATTTGTGTAAGTTACCCGATAGCTAAGGCTGTAGAGCACTTGCCATGTCAGCAAGGTAGGGTTCTGGTTTGAGTCCCAATATGACTGCACATTTTCCTCATCTGGTTAAACAAATCACGTGCATTGACATTAAATAATAGGAGCGGAGAAAATCTCATCTGGTTCCATTTGGCGCCCAATTTGGGATCATAACAGTGTAGTTCTCCAGTATGTACTGCCTTTCAGATAATCTGAAAAGTTTTTAAGAATTACAGGACATTTGGTTATAAATAAAGCTCAAAGGACCAAACTCATACAACTAGATTTCATTATTGTTTTTCTTTCATTTTATTGATTTTATCAAGTTTAAACACTTTATTATCATGATATCTTAAGAGAATCTTGATTTAATGAACTGAATTTTCAACAATATGAGTAGATAAACAATGCTGTTAGAAATTTTACTGGACATTCAGACGGAATGTAATAAAATATTCAAAGGACTAAAATGGAAATTACCAGTCAGGTCAGACAGGCAGACACTTTTTGGAATGTCTGGCCTTTGGGTTGTTCAGGAACACAGCAAACTGTTTTCTGTTTTACGAATTCAAGATGAATTCAGAATTGGCAGGATAGTATGCTACAGGCTATAAGTAAGCCATATCAGTGAGAGATTTTGTGTAAGTGATCTGGTAGCTCCGCATTCCTCCTATGAGTGAGAGGTTTCAAGTCCATTCTTATTTTCAAATGCACATTTTCCTTTCTCATCACATTCAATATCATGAAATGATGGGGACACAAGAAAATCTTGGCACGTGCCAATCACGTAACAGAAGTACTTGTCTACATAACATTTTAAACAAAATGCTGACAAATGACTTACATTCCATAATCACAAAAGCTCATTTTGAGCCCAAAATTTATAAAAGGTTACTGATGATAAGTATGACACTGATTTTTTCATTGAACATATCATCAAAAAAATTGCTGACACTACATTCCAAGCAGTCAAATTTAGATGCTTAATTGTAGACTGTCTACACTGGAAAGATTGTGACTAGACCTGATGACTTTTGGCAGACAAAACACTTTTTTACATGTTTGTTGAGTACAATGTCCCACTGACATTATTTCAGCAGTATCACGCCGTGGACATGTGGCATGATACCACACACAGTTACAATTAATATCCTGACACTGCATGGGCCAACCAGTACTGGAACTACTCTAATATGCTGAGCTACCAGAGAGCTATATCAGAACTATTTTTTATGAGTTTGGTATGTCACTGCCAGGGATCAAACCCACAACCTCCTGCTCCTAAGGCAGAGGCTCTAACCACCAAGGAGAGTTTTACATATTTTATATCATAAAAATTAGCAATACTGCAACACCATTAATCGCCTTATCAATAGCCCGTTGTACAAATTTACGCCAAGAATATCTTCTGTCGCAGTCTTTCCAGCGCCGTCAGCACAGGGAGAATATGCCAAACTACCTCTGAGAAGACGAGAAGATAAATAAAAAAATCTTCAAAAATCTTCAATAATTGACATATTTTGTACAAAACTATATCATTTTCATTTTCTTCACTTTTTAAAGGGCTGATAAAGTGAGCAGGTAGTTTATATACGTCTCCATGTTTACTAGATCTTGTTTAAATAGAACATCCACCTACTACTAGATGTCTACTTGATCTACATGTTAAAAACATCACTGTAAACAAAAAAATAGTAAATAAACAATCACTGTCATCAAACAAAATAATTTTATACATACATGAATATGAAGAGATAGGTCTGCCTTATTGTGTAATCCACAATGGATGTCAGCGCCGATGGTATATTTGTTGATCCCATAACTATTTTACTGATTTTTTACATCTTTATGTTCTGACGAACCGTTTGTCTTTCTCTGCAGATCAGTTATTTTTGGCTGAAGTGTTTTTTCTGGCGGCAATGACGGATGAAGTCATCGTCCGATACTATCATCGTCCTTTGTATCCATGTAATTAAATGGTACTTACAGTACAGCCCAGTATATTAGGATGTATTTTACGCCATTATTAAAAAATGTACTTTTCTCCAGTTCATATTTTTTTTATCCGCAAAGAACAGTCAACAGAACCGATTCAGAAACAGAAACTAGAAAATGCACATATTTTCACGCTAACCGATAGTGGGTAGGTGCGCGGGGGGTCTATTTTTAGGCCTACGTGCGTTTTCTTCCAAAAAAGTATCTGTAGTAAAATAAAACCACATGGAAAGCTCTGGATAGGTATAATGTAAACAGAATTGAGTTACAAAACCTGCAAGCGATGCCGGTAGCGGGACGAAGCGTGCCATTGCACAAGCGTACCATTGCCTGAACTTACCATTTTCGGACGAAGCGTACCACCTATATATATTTCATAGTGTTTATATTAGGGGTGTTGCACTCGCTAATAGAGCGTTGGTGTTAATTAGGTGAAATAAATGTGTACTGGGATGAATGAAAACACAAAATTGTTTGTTTATTTTAACAGTTTCAGTGATGACAGTTCTATTTTATTGGCATTCACGTCATTAAATCAATCAATATTCATCCGCAAAAACAGCATAGAAAAATAAGTTCTTTGATGTTTTCATCTCACAAACGATTGTGTAGCTTGTACGCATTTATTCTTGACACAGCGTTAATTTTTAAACATTTTGCTCTATCTTAGCAATCATATGTGGTAGAGTTACATACAATCGTTCGATCATATTGATCATACTGAGGATTTATTCGGTTTTAAATGTAGAAAACGGGGTACCGGAAATGTAGGTACTATAGTTGGTGTGACTGACGTCACAAACAACTAAAAACCGAATGTTTTATACAAAAAAGTCATGTATCTTTTTGGCTTCCCGCTGATGAAAATATGCCTTATGCAGTTACTTTATTCCAGAAAGTGAATAATCCAGTTTGAAAAAATTTACAAGAGTGAGTTCGTATTCAATTATTAAAAAAGGATCAGTTGCTTACATGAATTTACAGTCATATATAAATCGATAGTTGAGGGCTAAGCTGGGAAATAAATGATAACTTTGTACACCCAGTTTATCCTGCCAAATGTGAAATTCAGTAATGTGCCACCCAAACTATAGGCAATGTCATTGAATGTGTCTTATTTTGGACTTATAGCCAAATCTGTCTTAAGCGGTCAATCAATGGAAAAAGTAAAAGTAGCCGCATAACTGAGGTCGTCGTTAAATGAAGTTTAATCTATATTAAAGTGCTAATTTGGTGACATTAATATTGACCATTAAATGCAGGTTGGTCGCTTAATACAGGTGGCCGCTAATTTTGGTTCACCTGTATTTTCTCTCTCGTGAAGTTTCGTACTTGGAGAGATTGAACAAAAATCACGTGATCATTGATCATTCAAAAATTATATCTGAAAAAGGCATCTTATTCAAAGATAGAATGTAATATTATAATCGTTCTTATTAAAACCCCGAGGACGATCATTATTATTTGATATAACGTCACGCCGACAGTATTTCAGTCTTTTTGAAACTTCATGTACCTCTACTTAAGACAGAGTGATACTACACTCGGTATCACATCGTAGAGAGAAGATAGATAAATGCAGATAAGAGATAAACTTTGCGTTGTCATACAACATATTTGAATCGTTCAGTGTAATGTTAGGGCACAAAATCGTGTAAAGATGGCTGTACGGACACAGAGATGGATATACAAGGAAAAATACTGTGGTCTCCCTACTGTGGACAACTTCCAACTGGTGGAGGAGGGAATGGACACGAATCTCAAAGAAGGCGGTAGGTGTTCACAAACAGAATGCATCTATCCCAATATAGGTGCATTGAATATGTCATATTGTTACATTTGATTAAATAAACCTGTCGTAAAATGAGCCAGGATTGCATTGCATAGACAGAAAGTTCCAAAACGTATAAAGGTTGGTTACCGTTTAGTTTCTATGCAACGGTATGTTTCCAAAACAAATTCGAGGTCTTCACACTGCCTTGCGCTGTTTGACAGTCGTAAAATGGTATACAAACATGACCTACAAGTTTGTTTTTTTTATTTGCAGTTAAGGAATGGTCACTTTTTAATTGTTCATTAAATGCGGAAAAACAACAGTTCTGTATGTCGTTTCTGACGGGAGTATAACAGTTAGTGATGATATGTTAGATAACTCATCATGGAAAAATGTTGCAATCGGAAACATTTTTGTCTACGTTAGACGCAACCTTGAAAACCTATTCTCACTTCGTTGCATAGACCACAAAGGTCCAGGAGTCGGGAGATTTCGCCCAGGGATATATTGATATAAACCGCAATGGCGAGTGCTGATATGTTCTTAACGGTCAATATTATATTTCATACACAAATGTGTACATCTTTGAGTATGCAAGTTCTTCGTGCACCTCAGTCGATTTGATACGCTATGACATTATATAGGCAAATAAGTTTTTTTTTGTTCGATACGTAATCGGAAAATTACATCACTATTTCAGTTCCTCTAAATGATTGAATTAGTAAATTTTAACACTGTATGCATTCATGTTCTCTATGTTATGCTAATAAGGTAGAGTCACCCACCCCCAGCACACACATACACTTACACACACAGTCTTGCCATCGGCTTAAAGTGAGGACAATGTTCTTTGTATATATAACATACTCTAGCCCTAACCCTAACCCCTAAAACCTAACCCAAAACCCTAAGCTTACCCTTTCCTAATCACTACGAAATAAATCGAGGTCAAACTAAGTGGGGACGTCCTCAGTGGTGAGTAAAGTGTGATACTCGCAAGTAAGTGAGTACAGAATTGACCTCACATACTTCTCTGTGCAAGAGCAATAGTGATGTTCGATTGTCGCTAGTCACCAGTTACTTTACTGAAAGGCGACAATAATCGATATAGATATATTTGTTCTGCGACGTCGTTGTAAAATTTTATACCATACCATATTATGTATTGTGTGTCTAGTGTACACTGTGCATCAATCTGGAATCTCTTGATTTTATCCAGGTTTCCATAAGAAAACTTTTAAATATCCCTTATTAAACAATAAGGCCCAAAATCTAAGTATAACATATTCAATGCTCCAGTATTATTAAGCTAAACTGTGCCAAAAACTACTTCATGACGTTTATAATTAAGCACCTAGCTTATATTTTACTAAGCGACACATAATCGAAAGTTATCGATTGTACCCCGTCCGATTGAACCGATAATTGATTGAGAAAATACCGATCGATTTCTATCACTAAAGTGCACAAACGCACACACACGCACATACACAATACATAAATTTTACTAGGTTTATTTACAGCATGCGATGTTACGGAATTCATTTAAGGCCATAGCCTATAAATGAAATCTGAAATACGAAAGCACGAAATCACAAAATGACGATGACAAAAACGCGAAATCACGATGACAAAAAACGCGAAAGTATTGTGACGAAAACACGAAAAGGCGAATGTTCGATGACGAAAACATGAAGACGAAAACTTGAAGTTACGATTATGAAATGCGAAATTATATCACATTCTCTGTACGATATGGCTTAGTTCCACCAACATTACTTAGCACTAGTTAATACTCAACAATTTATGCAGGAACACATTTCGACACTCTTGTTATACAAAATATTTAAGCAATTGGCTACTTTGAATTACTAGTTACCTTACTGACAAGTCACTTTGTATGTAGATTAAGAATACTGAACTACTCCCTTTATTATTTTGCTTTATGGCGGGCTGTAAACTCTGAAATAACCCTTTGTTATTGAGTTATTACTGAGCTCTAAGATGGTTTCTAAGCTCTGAAATACTCAACTTATTATTGACATATTGACGGGTCGATGGAATTAGCGCTTTGATTAATAGAAATAATCTAGTACATATACTTGTATTGAGGAAAGAGCTAATCTTCGAAATGTTGCAAACTGGTTTGTGTAGTAGAAAATTAGTTCGTCAACCTTAACTCTAATATTCTTAATTGTCAATACACTTTGTAACTGCCATTACATGTCATGTTAAAACCGGAGCCATGTTGCCGAATAAAATGAACGTCATTATGTTAACTATGTGCATGCATAATTATGTACAGGGTCTGCTCTTTAGTGTCAGCATAGTCTTTTATTTAATAGAAAATTCTCTTTAGTGTGGTAGCATTGGAGGGACATGTATCACCTGTCACTTATTACCTATAGTGTATTACTTAAAACTTATTGATTTATATTTATAACTTATGATTTATAAGTAAACTTTTAAAACTTTTAAATTAGTTAAGCCAATACCCGGTTCTTACTAAACGTGAAATAATTTATACAGTAATGTATAACAAAATATTGAAAAATGAAAGAAAGTACAAACTCATTGTTTATTTGAAAACACACACACACACACCCTAAATCCTGTTTTTAAGTATTTTAATGCAGTGACAGGGGATATTGTAACATGACTTTTTCGAAAAACAAAGCTCTGTTAAAACCACATTCGTAACAAATCACAATTGTAACAGACATGTTACGAGTGTGATTCAATTCGGAACAAGTAAAATATGTCACAAATGGGTTTGTCCGAAATGAGGATTGACATTTGAAGCATACTATTTATTTGACATAAATCCTATTTGGAAAAGCTGTTACAAATCTGATCACATGTGTAGCAGATGTTACAAATATGTTACGGAAATCAAGCACACATGTAACATATATTGTGACACATGTGTTTGAAACCGATTTTGATATGACATACAATCAAATTTTTAAGTTATAAGTAATAAATGATAAATGTCCCTCCTGGGCTCCCGCACTCTAGATTTAAGATATCAAAAGATATTTAACCGTCACGAAACGACTTTTCTTTCTCAACGTTTATACAGCTACGCTGTTAAATTATTAATTTTTGTGGAGCACTAATTTTCGCCTATTTCGTTGAAGGTTTTATGCACGAAATTTAACCATTTATTATATGAACCTCAAATTTTCTAAATAATGGTACTCACGAAATTCCATGAGTGTCCTTGAAATGCCTGATTATTAACAATGTTTCATTTTCATACTTTCTTATTCAGAGGTGTTCTGTCAGGCAGTTTATTTAAGCGTTGATCCGTACATGAGGTAATTATTTCTTATATATCTTCCTCCATTCAAATGTAATAAAACAAGTTCTATCCGATGTAATCACTTTACATACACACGAAGTACATTACAAAGGATTCAAATGCCACAAAAATGACGATTATAAAGTAATACATTAAAATTTCGATATAGTTGTTTTCCTCTCATTTAATTCTTTTCAATCACTTTAAAATTATTTATTTTAAGTCAAGTTCATACAACTTCTACTTTCGACGGTTCCTGTGTTGGACCAGTACTTTGCACCTAGAAAGGTCATGAAAAATTCTTGCCCTCAGTGAGTTTCGAACCCACAACTTTCGGGTCCGCGGTCAGGAATGTTACCACATCGCATGTGAACTAATGATATTTACGTGCAAGTATACAAGTATATAAGTTTATGCTTTTAAAGTTCTCATTTTGTGAATGTTTTCAGGATTGAACATTTTACGAACAGATCTTTTGGGAAGACAATGACTGGATATCAACTCGCAAGGTTAGCTTTTTTTTCTTTTTTTCTTTTTTTACTTTTCCAGAGCATTCGATTATATAAATAAAATTATGATTTTCCGAGAAGCAGACATTGTGTAACTAAAAACACCGATGTTATTTCCAATTTTTTAATTAAAGTATTGTTTTGTTCATGGCTTTGATTAAATATACTGTCTGGCACTGTTTTTAACCTCTTGCGAAGTGATATTCTCTTTCGAGTGAGATTGTAAATTTACCTCGCTATAAGGGAGTCAAGTTTCAATATTTCAGTCAATCGATACACTGTCTAAACGAGGAAGATACATTCATTTGACAACTGTAACTTGTACAAAACCAGTGAAATAACAAAGTCTCGTTGTTAAAAACGAATGATTGAATAAGTCTCTACTGCATTCCACAAAACGCCCATATTTCAAATTTAACCCTAGACCATAAATAAATAAACATTCAAGATAGATAATGAAGTGTCAAATTCTAAAAAAGATAAAAGTGACTTGGAAAATTATAGAAACAAAGGAAAGATCTTGCAATGAAGGGAGAGAGAGAGACTGATAAAAAAGATTTCAATAAAAAGAAAATAGCAGAAGTTTGAGTGAATTTAGAGTGACAGCTCATATTCCAAACAAAGGTACACAATACGTTGCTTTGGCCGAAAAAGTGACCATTAAAAAAATCAACAACCTAATATATATAACCCATATGTCATTATCCCCCCACTCCTTCTACGCAAAATAACCAAGAAAAAATATAATATCTACTATAATAAAAGTCTACCAATGTTCGAAGGGGTTTCGGCAATTGAAATGCGGGGTGTACGTTTTCAATGGAAAAAAGTTACCTACCTTGTTATCATACTGTATATAAGGTCGTTGATTTTTTTAATCGGCCAATGCACTGTACCGGATTACTTTGATTCCAAAGAGAGATTATTTAATTAAGCTAAATGAGAGTTTGATATGAGTAAGAATAAAACTATTTAGGTTCACAGCACACAATTTGGATGACCGCAACTGTTTAACAGTAAAAGTTCGCACTTGCACCGTATGAAGTCGGATATTGCAATCATCAAGTAATATTTTCAAATTTTAAAATTGATATAAAATGATAAAAGAACTTGTTGCCAGACTATTTAAGTACAACTTAAACTAGAAACGCTGGTAATTCAGTACATAATAATTTGAACAATAGTTGATGATCATTGTGTAATACCTTGCCGTCGTAATTCGTTTTTTGAAAAGTCGTTTGTACCAACAGCAACCAGTATTCGGAACAGCCTATCTTAAGATATGAAACACCCATATCTTTTAACGTCAGACCATGGGTGCACTGTTCCAAATAAATAGTGTACCTTAATATTATTTCAATGTATCATTGCTGCTTGTCAGTTGTTTTCAGTCATTTTTACTAGGATAATAAGCAATGCAGTGATTTAAAAATGCCCCTTTAAACCATATTTCTGCACAATCAATGCACAGTGTATTTGTATAAAAATATAATTCTAAGACTTGGTTTAATATTTCATATAAAAACTTAAAAATCAATTATACGTTATGAATCATACATTTTATATTCCTTCGATAAGGGTGACTGCCAGTAAATCTGACACGTATCCGGTCGGAAGTCACGTGGGAGGATTTTTGGGATGGCGAACAATGTCTATTGCACACGAAACAGAGTTGCAACCCCTTCCAGATATTGGCGATCTACCACTAACATTAGCTTTAGGATGTGTGGGTTTCACAGGGTATCTATTTATTTATTTCACTGAGTCACTTTTATATAAATCCAGATAATTTATTAACCAAAGCGATATCCCTAAGCAAAACTAATACGATGAAATTGCAATTATCCAACCATGCGTTTAATTGAGAACTGTCTATCTCGAGGTGCATTAAATTCTTCCTTCAGTTCGCAGATTATCATATTTTTTAATATTTTTACTGTCGAATGTTTTTCATCAGATTAACGGCCTATTTCGGTACTCTGGAGATACTGAAGCCCAAGGAGGGAGAAGTTGTTGTTGTTTCCGGAGCCGCCGGGGCCGTCGGAAGTGTCGTCGGGCAAATTGCGAAGATGATGGTAAAATATTCAACGGGTTCTTTGCGAGTCATTTTATTTAGGCCATGTTCTAATTTCTCATACATAATTTGAAAATTGCCTCTTTACCTTTCCCATAACGTTTTTAATATACATTTATATTAAGATAACAATATAACTGAATTCTACATTCAAGGGCTGTTAAGCAATAGAGTTCGCCGGGAGACAGCCCATAGTAAACTGGATAACAAAATAATTAAATTTTACTTTCAAGGGCTGTAAAGTGATAGGATTCGCAGGGAGCCAGGCCAAGATAGACTGGATAACAAAGGAATTAGGTTTTGATTACGGCTTCAACTACAAAACAACAAGCGTGGACGAGGCGCTCAAGATGGCCGCATCCGATGGAGTTGATTGCTATTTTGATAACGTTAGTGACACATTCTTGAACCTTACGATACGCCCGTGTGTAATAATCAAAGCGCTGAAGGCACTGAAGCTTGAAAATTTGATCCTCGTTAATTAAATTTACTTTAGAAAACAAAAGAAATCCGACAATCCTGTTTTCCCAGCGCTTTCAGTGCTTTGATTTTCATTCAGCGCGGCACAGTCTCTATTTATAGATTTAATACCCCCTTCACATACACGGATTTTCTTACGAGTCCTTACGGATTGCCAACTCGTAGTCAATCGCAAGCATTCGTAAATAGCTCGTTGGTATCCGTTAATAACTCGTCACAACTCGTAGACAATCGTGAGGATCCGTGAGAAGAGAGGCAAATTTTTTGACATGTCAAAAATTTTCTTGCGATTGTTCACGGATTACATTTTCCGTAAAGAACTCGTAAATAACTTGAAACAATCCGTAAGTATCGTAAACCGGTCGCAACAACACGTAACCCTCCGTAAACTACTCGAAAGAATCCGTAAATGTCTCGTTAACAATTTGTTTTACGATTTGTTACGGTTAGTTTACGATTTGTTTACGGATTATTACGAGTGCTTAATGATGAGTACGATTTCATTCACGTCGTGCTACAATAGTTTTACGGATTGTTAAGAGTTATTACGAGCACTTTACGTATAGTTACGAGTACTTTACGAATACATACGTATACTTTACGATTTAGAAATCGTTGATATAACTGCAATCTGTTTCTCTCATATGCCATGTTGTCTTGCTGGATGTCAGTTGTCGAATGATGATACATAGAGAATTGCACATTTTTTTGCAAAAAACATAAGGACTCGTAAACACTCGTAACTAACTCGCAATTATTCATAACAACACGTTAACAGGTCGTAATTTACACATAAAAGCGTAGATGAAACGTAGCATTCCGTAATATACTCGTAACAATCCATAAAAGGCCCGTAAAATGTCGTAACTTGCTCGCATTTATCCGTGGTTACTCGGAACAAATCGTAGATGTTTGCCGTAAATACATCGTAATAACTCGTAATAAACCGTAAATGGCTCGTAATTACTCGTAACCACTCTTAAATCGCTCATAAAAGTGGCCAAATCGTAATAATTCGTGTACTTTTATGATTTGTGCCATACGTAAGGATTCGTAAGAAAAATCCGTGTATGTGAAGGTAGCATAAGTATGCTGCGAAGGCTCGTAATATATTCCGGATAGTAGACATACAGGTTTCGGTCATTTTATAGTGTAACAAATAACCTTTGGAGGAATCTGAGGTCGGTATCTAAAACTGATTATTAGTATGTTTCACGGATTTGTATCGGACTTCATGCATTCTATATGGGTTATTGTAACACCATTAAATGACTGAAATCTGCATATTTACTATCCAAAATTATTTACGAGCCACCTTTGCATCAAAACAAACTTTATTCTTCTGCATGGTAAAGTAATTGTTACGCAACATCAGAAAGAAATTCTTTTGTGCTTGTATGCTACAGATAATTTTTGTTTCCTGTAAATTTAAATTTTTGACACAAAATTTATTTTTCAACACTTTGGCTGAATCTCAGCATAGCTGTAATGTAGAGTTATTTTTAATCGTTCGATCATTTTTACAAAATCGTAAGATCTTTCGGTTTTCAAAATAGAGAATCGAGTGCACAGAAAGTAGGTACTATAGTAACAAAAAAACAATATAGTATGCAAACTCGAAATATAATTATTCGCATTTATTGCATGTACTTTTATTTCCTTATATAAGTTAAAATTAATTACTAAATTATATTTTATATACATGTTCATGCAACTAGCTATTCATGATAATAAAAGTATTCCCAGAATCTTCCTTAGAGGTACCATTGTGAAAGTATGCTATTTAAATTACAATTTATTCCAGCAGCAGTTTAGTTATATAATTCGGATGACTCTGGTGGTATTGTTGCAAATAGTAATGCGAAGGGTTGGGTGACTGTTTCGGATATACCCGTTCTGTCAAGCATTGAATACCAGATTCTCGCATATCCTTCATTTGAATGCAATTTGATGAGAACACCCGTGTCTCTGATACCTGGCTGCTTAGGTACCATAAGCACCAGATTATTGATAGAAATTCGGAAGAGTCTCGTCCCCGCCAACAGATTGGTGCTCGGGATGCAGATGCTTCTTTCCATACCACGAGCACATGGTTGACGTCTTTCGTGTTTAACTTATTTTTTTCATAGTGTTTGTAACTATCAAAATTTTTGATGAACTGAAAAATATAACTTTTTTTTTTTGGTTGTAGATCAAAAAAAAATTTTTTTCCGGGGTAGATCGTAGCTCAACCACTCAAATAAAACAAAATAAATAATTGAGCTGGGTCGTAGATCGTAGCTCAACCATTCAAATAAACCAAAATAAATGGTTGAGCTGGGTCATAGATCGTAGCTCAACCATTCAAATAAACCAAAATAAATGGTTGAGCTGGGTCGTAGATCGTAGCTCAACCATTGAAAATGTTCATGGAATGGTTGAGCTGGGTCGTAGATCGTAGCTCAACCATTGAAAATGTTCATAGAATGGTTGAGCTGGGTCGTAGATCGTAGCTCAACCACTCAAATAAACCAAAATAAATGGTTGAGCTGGGTCGTGTATCGTAGCTCCACCATTCAAATAAACCAAAATAAATGGTTGAGCTGGATCGTAGATCGTAGCTCAACCATTCAAATAAACCAAAATAAATGGTTGAGCTGGATCGTAGATCGTAGCTCAACCATTAAAAACGGTTCACGCAATGGTTGAGCTGGGTCGTAGATCGTAGCTCGACCATTGAAAACTTTCATAAAATGGTTGAGCTGGATCGTAGATCGTAGCTCGACCATTGAAAACTTTCATAGAATGGTTGAGCTGGGTCGTAGATCGTAGCTCGACCATTGAAAACTTTCATAGAATGGTTGAGCTGGGTCGTAGATCGTAGCTCAACCATTCAAATAAACCTAAATAAATGGTTGAGCTGGATCGTAAATCGTAGCTCGATCATTGAAAACTTTCATAGAATGGTTGAGCTGGATCGTAGATCGTAGCTCAACCATTGAAAAAGTAATTGTAGTTGGTGAATGGTCACCAATAAAAATTCATAAGGTTAAAAAGTTCACGGAATTCATTTGTCGGAAAAAAAATGCTTTCGTCGGGAAAAGAGTTTCCGTCGAAAATCTTTGTACTTGTCGGTAATATCTCATTCGTCGGAAAAGTTTCCGTCGGGAAATTTTCTGTTCGTCGGGAAAAATTATATGTCGGGAATTTAGTACTAGTTGTGAAAATTGTATTTTGTTAATATTTTTATCTTCGTCGGAATTCCCGACATATAATTTTTCCCGACGAACAGAAAATTTCCCGACGGAAACTTTTCCGCCGAATGAGATATTGCCGACAAGTACAAAGATTTTCGACGGAAACTCTTTTCCCGACGAAAGTATTTTTTTCCGACAAATGCAATTTTCCCGACGAGTACAATAATCCCGACAAAATACAATTTTCACAACTAATACTAAATTCCCGACAAATAATTTTTCCCGACGGACAGAAAATTTCCCCACGGAAACTTTTCCGACGAATGAGATATTCCGAAAGTACAAAGATTTTCGAGGAAACCTTTTCCCGACGAAAGCATTTTTTTCGACAAATGCAATTTTCCCGACGAGTACAATAATCCCGACAAAATACAATTTTCACAACTAATACTAAATTCCCGACAAATAATTTTTCCCGACGAACATTCCCGACGGAAACTTTTCCGACAAATGAGATATTGCCGACAAGTACAAAGATTTTCGACGGAAACTCTTTTCCCGACGAAAGCATTTTTTTTCGACAAATGCAATTTTCCCGACGAGTACAATAATCCCGATGAAGATAAAATATTAACAAAATACAATTTTACAACTAATCCCGACATATAATTTTTCCCGACGGACAGAAATTTCCCGACGGAAACTTTTCCGACGAATGAGATATTGCCGACAAGAACAAAGATTTTCGACGGAAACTCTTTTCCCGACGAAAGCATTTTTTTCCGACAAATGCAATTTTCCCGACGAGTACAATAATCCCGATGAAGATAAAATATTAACAAAATACAATTTTCACAACTAATACTAAATTCCCGACATATAATTTTTCCCGACGGACAGAAAATTTCCCGACGGAAACTTTTCCGACGAATGAGATATTACCGACAAGTACAAAGATTTTCGATTTTTAAGGTTGAGCTACGATCAACGACCCAGCTCAACCATTTATAATGGTTTTTTAAGGTTAATACGATCCAGCTCAACCATTCTATGAAAGTTTTCAATGGTCGAGCTACGATCTACGACCCAGCTCAACCATTCCGTGAACTTTTTCAATGGTCGAGCTACGATCTACGATCCAGCTCAACCTTTTTTTGGGTATTTGAATGGTTGATCTACGACCCAGCTCAGCCATTTATTTTGGTTTATGGTTACGATCTACGACCCAGGTCGACAAATAAAATTAGTTATAGTGTTGATTTACGATCTACGATCTACGCGCTAACTTCACACACCTACTTTTTTTGACATTGCTGTAAATTACTTTGAGTTAATCGATATTGGAATAGCACATGAGCTGCCTAGTATCATTGGGTACTAGACAGATGTATCGACCACTTGAATTAGCCCGACCAAAAACTCAATACTCATCATGTGTTTGCAGTGTTATTATGTGGTGTCTGGTGAACAATGTACATCCTATGATACCGTTCTCATTCTACCAGTCTTAGTTAACGCGGAGTAATACCTTAATACTTCGGACTATATTTAGTTATCATTTTCTCTCTTAATACAAATTGCGGAAATATTTAATTTCTTAATATTGTTGGTAACGTTACTGCTTAAGTCAAATTTGTCATTAACTTAAACATTTTGGAAAACAAAAGTAGTGCGTTCCTAGCTTAATTAAGGTCATAAGTATTACTTAGCGCTAAGTATTACTCGTGGAATTCGAGCCAAGTTGTTCTTTCCAGGTTGGCGGGAAATTCGCTTTATCAGTAATAGGACGCATGCGACGGTTCGGCCGAATATCCGTGTGCGGTGGCATAAGTACCTACTGTGAAAGTGACACTCCGATGGGTAAGACTTGGTATAATCTTAACACAATGAGATATATGTAAACTGCCATCACCATTTAAGAAAGTCTAAATAAACTTTGTTATTTACTTTGTTTATGATTTTGTTTAAACTGAAACAACTAGTTTTTACATGAAGCACACTTCATTATTCTACTTTCTGTTTCTTGTAGTCCAGTACCCATTGCAGACAATCTTGGAAAAAGAGCTTTTAGTGGAAGGTTTTCTTTTGAATTCAAAATATGGACAGCAACTCCTTGAGGGACAAGAAAAGCTGTCGGAATGGACCGTTCAAGGAAAATTAAAATACAAAGAGCATATAACAGAGGGATTTCAAAATATGCCATCAGCTTTTGTTGAACTATTTCATGGGAAGAACTTTGGAAAAGCAATTGTGAAAGTATAAGAAAACAAACATTTTTGGGGAATTTGATGATAATCCTGATGACTGTCTTGTATATCACTTTTATATTTCTGGCAATTGTTTAGATTTGTTCGGCAATGCTGGACAAATATCAAGTACTAAGACGTTGGTATAAACATTTGACTGAAATGCATATGTGACATGTCTGAACAATTAATTAGTACTAAAAATTATATATTCTCTTATTGGAAGAACGAAAGCCGTAACACGGCCCACTTCATCTTTGCATATGTTTTAATCTTTATTTTACAAACCATGCAATATGTATGATATTCATTATTATTTAAAAAAGAATGTATTCATTTTGCCACTACATGTTTATGTATTCCTTATTTCACTTGGGTGAACCAACACATTGAACTTGGATGATCTTGAAATGTCTTTCATCAAATGGAAATCTATCTAAAAACATTCGCATCCGTCTGGTCATAGAAAATAGCCACTGGACTAGGGTGTTGGTCTTAGCTCGTATAACAAAACAGACATAAGATGCAGACTGAAAATATAATCAAAAGATAGTTACACAAACATATTTTTCTTGCCCTTAAAATCATAATTGTGTTCAAATTTATCATCAAATAATCAATAGAAATGAATGTTATTGCATGTTTTAAAAATACTACCAAGCTCTCGACATCTGCGAACATAAATTTTCTCTAATATGTGAAAAGTGCGAAATTCTTTCTAAGCTTATGAGCATGAAAAGGTAAATATTCTTGACCGAGTCCAAACAAACACGTCGAAACCAGGAAACGCAAAATGATGAATGATAATGCTTGATTCATAATGATATTGCGTGAAAGACATGGGCTTTGTAAGGTCTGTGCCCGTTTCGTCCCTCACAGGTTAGCAGAAACAAACAAGGGTTAGAATGGCACCACAGATAGTCGAAAAGTATGACAAAAGTGATCCACGTCGTTTAGAAAACAATAGTAACAGGTGATTAAACCTGGATATAGCACTTAGAGCCTAAGAGTCTAAGTCTAGAAATAAGGTTTGGATGCTTCCGAGGGCGACAGACCTGTAATTGCATCGACCTCAAAAGGCATGCAATTTTCAAAAGGTCATGATCTTTAGACCCCAGCACTGTGAGTAGCATGTTTTACAAAGAAAATGCTCTCAAACAATTGGTAGAATTTTATCAAAAACGCAGACCACGCACCGGCGTCCGCCCCACCAAGTAATAACATTATAACGCACGGCATATTCATCCGCCATAGTAAACACATTTTTGAAGGAATCTGAGTGATATGTTTTAGAACATCTTCAATACAGCCCATACCTTTCTCCTTATGACCTTTTAGTGTTTCCTCGACTTAAGGAAATGCTAGCATGTCGCCGGTTTGACTCCCGTAGCGATATATGTAGTGCGGTCTACCAGTGTCTTCAACATAATTATATATCTATAAATTTGTGGTCTTTACTTAGACATGTCCGCTACGGCCATATGTATAGTGTTTGTGTGTTTTTCACTCTACATTATGCTGTAATACTTATTTTCAAACTGCTATTTCATTAATTTTTCAAGTTGACGGTTTGTTTCTAAAATTTGAATGTTTTAAGATCTCAAAGCATCTTCCATTTTTTTTCTAAGCTTTAGTGAATCTGGTTGCCTTGCAAGGTCCGTTAACCAATTTTTAAAACCCGTTGCCTACGTGTTTAAGGAGAAGTCATAAGATACACATTATATGTGTCCAATTTCTTTTTAAAAACGATAAAATACTTGCATATTTTGATTCATAAAGTGTTTTTTAACATATACCATGTTTTTATTTTACAATAGTAACAGTGGTTGATCCCTGTTTTGATAATGCGGCAATATATATATATATATATATATATATATATATATATAAAGTTTCAAAGTTTCAAAGTTTATTTCATTCAAACCAGAAGGTCATTGACCCATGTGGCAAACAAAGCAAAACATATCATGACAGACAGTACATATTTATGCATACAACAGTAATAAATCATTCTTATCATGCATTACAACATAACAAACACATTCTTGAAAATATAATTTAGAATGATCGCGAGCAAATTCGTTATTAATAATGGACTAGACTCGTTTTAGCCACATTTAGCTTTGCACGAAACTTGTAGGTCTATTTAGAATTAACAATAAATATTCAAACAAAATGTAAAATATCATAAACATGCAAAATTACCCTAATTGCATTGCTTACCAGAGTAAAATGTCAGAATCTGAAAAATATATCGATCATCTCTGATTGAACGTTATAGAATGCGATGGAATACATTAGCAATTGGGTCGGAGCCTGGTTCAAAAGTGCACAGTTTTAAAGGAAATAAAATATTTAAAGTCGTTATTTTCGATTCGTAATGCACTGTCCCCGGTGGCCGAGTGGATAGAGCGTCCGCCTCGGGTGCAGGGTTCAATCCCCGGCCGCGACATACCAAAGTCGAAAAAAAAGCTTCCTTGCTTGGCGCCCATCATATACGTGTAGTTGCAGGACTGGTTGGCCCGGTGTCAGGATAATGTGACTGGGTGTGGTATCATGTCACGTGCCTACGGCGTGATACTGCAGTGTGGCAGCACTATACCTATCTCAAGTAGACATCGTCTCTAAATGACAGAAATACTGTCGGTGGGACGTAAAACACAACAAACAATTAAACCAATGCAATGTCAGCTATTTATGCTAATAGTATTCGAGTTGCGTCAATATTTTCGTTGCACAGTATTAAGATACATAATTTATTACGTATTGATCTAAAATCATTCACGGGTCCTTACATATAGCCGTAGACTGTAAATTCATCTGCGAATATGAACCAAAATAAAATCATTTTATCATACGTGTAATGACTATAACATATGGATACAACTCTATCTGAAACAGTTACTCATACGAATAAGATACGAATTAATAACGAAAAATAAAAAGAATTAATTTGGCCTATTTCATAGGGAGCATTTATACTTATCAGGTTCTGGAGACCGACATCATAGAAATTGACTGCATTTTGAGATTCAGAATGCAGATCAAAAATGGCTGACATGTATTAATGTAAATTATATGATATACATCAGAACACTATCGTTGACTAAGGTTGACTAAGGTTGACTAAGGCTGACTAAGGTTGACTAAGGCTGACTAAGGTTGACTAAGGCTGAGCGATGCATAACTGGCAACATCTTCAGACAATTGCGTATTTACCAGTTTTGTAGCATATATGAAGATTTTCTTCGAACTTGTAATCAAAGAATGCATACTATGATAAAACTCAATTTATCTTAACATAGTGATAACGCAATCTATGTGTGTATCTTAACGTTATACCCTCATGCATTATTCTCTCCCTTAAATATAAAACAATATTATACAGCATTCAGTTTCATAATTTGTCAATTAATCTCTTTGTCTTTCTTATATTGTTTCAAGAAGTTAAAAACGGAAAAGAAATTGAATTAGTAAATCACAAAGTTATGTAATATATCCGATTATTACGGTTTTAATTAATGTCCTATTGTCTTTAGTTTCGCATTCGGATCACGTATCCACGGTCGGAAATAGTATTTTTTACAAAATGAATTCATTTTGAATAAAAAGAATGGAACAATATTTCATATTTTGTTTCCTTTTCAGTTCTTTTCTTCTCTTAAATATTTCTTTCTATGACATTTCTAGTGGGTTGTTTGTCTTTACACTAGACAAATGTCAATTAGTTGCATTTAATAGGTCTGTGGAATATAGAATCCGAAGCATTATAAAAATGCTTTTAATAGTAGTTTGGTATTAATGTAAAGTCCCTGTAATGGTTCCGCTACATTTCGGACCTCGTGGCCTTTCACGGAGATAACCGGTGTTCAAACTTCTTATAATTAACTAAACTGATAAATAACTTCTTATAATTAACATTAACGATCTCCGACGGTGAGGATAATCCCCGCCTCACAAAGACAAACGTACTTGTTATCCCCTAAGATATGCTTTATTTTTTCAGTCAGTTTAAAAGAAATACAAATTATCCGCTTCAATAGTCAATATTGCAAAAGTTTCTCTAATGTTTTAAATGTAACGACTTTCGGTACGGAATAAATCAATGTAATGCAATCATTAATACCAACACATGCATAATGCCACGATGGTGTTTTAACAGCAGCAACAAAATGCATTAAGTTACATACCAATATTATTTACTTTAGGAATTAATCTCGTGGCATTGTTCTTTATTCCAAGCATTGGTTTTTTATCGATCCTAAATTACTGAAACATGTCTTTTGTTCATGTATTTGAGTGTATTAATACATGAAAATTCAAAAATCTTTTTTATTGCATAAATGGGTACACGAAGCTACATTAAATGCATATCTTCTAGGTAAACCTTTTTCAGTAATGTAAGTCCCGGCGCGTTGCACGCAAACTATATCAACGGAACTCGCCGAAGTTTATCGAGAGTGCAAAAATCGGAAACTACTACGGAAATTTCCGATAATAGCCGAGCACGCGCAAGGAAGTCTGTGTATACGTATGATAATGTTCTATTTTTAGAGCTGCTTATCCCTCTAGGTATTCACAACTCTGGTGGGTAAATATGGCAACCACAGGCTAGTGAATAATTTAGAAAATTCTAAATAAGGTTTTATAGTTCTAAATATTGGCTCACCACCGTCCGTAACGCTATTGCCTGCTATGGAGGCATTATACTAACACGGAGTGTCGCATTGGTTGACCATTTGGCTGCAGATGGGTATTGATAAAGGTGATACAATAAGAGCTCATTCATTTCTTTTCACGAATAGTATATTTTTAAATGCCTTAATTACCTTAATTACAAAGGACTATATATTTGTAAATTAACAATAATATTGTCTCAATCAAAGGTTCATTTACCAAAGGAAAACAATAGTATAAACAGAATGAAGACTGCTCGATCAAGGCTCGATCAAAGCATATGAATGTGTTATGTGTGTTTGTGGTGTGTTTTATGGGGGGGGGGATTCTATGATTGTATGAAAATATCCTTGCAAAAGTACAATGATTGCCTTTTAATTCAAATTGATAGGGGAATTAAAATTGATAGAAAACAAAAAAATATATTTCCATAGAAGTTTCCCTTGCCAGAGGAAATATCAAACGAAAACGAAAAAAATAATGAAATTATTTTATAATATGCCTGAAGGGCGGCATTTCAATCATTATTTTTTCAACTTCATCAGACTAAAATACCTTAATGTATTAAATATTACTTTAATGAGGTTGAATGAGTTTTAATGTCAGAATGACATATAAATCATACAACCCATACCATGAATGTGGATTTTTTGTATACTGGTATTATAGCATTGAATTAGGATTTTTATTTTCCTTGCTAACTTAAGCACACGTAATAAAATTAGTAATCAGACGCTTCGGATTAAATACTACAAGCAGGTTTTAGCCTTGTAATACCAGATCTTAAAGAAAATATTAAACACCGTTAGGTTCTGGTGGTAGCTCGAGAGACATATCATCTGATACCGTGACATAATGGTACCCTGATAACATACACTATTTATATTTATGAAATTGGTGTTTAATAGTTGATGATGACAATGTTATGACACGGTATGCTAATTGTGTAAGGTATATGTAACAGCAAATGTATATGATCCATATATAGCACATTGTCCTGCTTTAGATTTGCATAAATTATTAATGCATGATAGAAGTTAAATTTGAGAAAATTTTATATACAGACAAATCTTGACCAATAGTAATGCAGGTAAACTATATCAAATATCACTTATCAAATGGCGCATTTACGTGAGCGTTTCCTAAATATTGATAAATTATATAAATGATTGCCATAGAAAGTAATTTTCTGCCATAAAATTCTTATTTTGTCTGTGTGTTATTGTATGTCAAATAGGAAGTTAGTTGGTAATTTATATATTAGACCTTTTTCGTTACGTAACAGTAAACATGTTATTTAAATTATGACTTTCACTGAGGTAATTATATACCCCGTTACATCGCTTTCTTTTAATCCCCCTCCCCTCTAGAAATCCCCCAAAATAGTATTATAATAAAATTTAAAATATTTATATTTTCCGCTTTATATTTAAGTATTGTTAAGTGTCATATCAGTTGACTTTCCAATATAAAATCATTAGGAGGCAAATAGTCCTGTCATTTAAGCCCTTAAATCCACCTAACCTGGAGATTTCTTTTTACATTTCCATGCAGAGTAAGCTTTTAGTTACAGTGACAAAAAGTTACATTTAAAATTTTGAGGGTAACTTCTGAAAAACCCATTTGAATTTCGCCTTAATTTCATAATGTGAAGTATATACATAATAAAAATAATGAAAAAACAACCAGTATTACTTTTTTTACGCTACACTTGATATATTACATTTGTTCAGCTTGAGTAAGAATAAATTACAATTGAACCTGTATTGGCGGCCACCTCTACTAAGCGGTCAATCTGTATTTAGCGGTCAATTTTAATATACCAAACTGTATCATTCTGTTATATATTTAAACTTCATTTAGCGGTCACCTCTGATAAGCGGCCAATTTCTCTCGTTCCCTTGACTGACCGCTTAAGACAAGTTTGACCGTATGTGTACAAACTGAGACCTGTCAGTATCATAAATCAATCAACAAACAGCTAAAATGGATAAAACATTTTACCACACCTACTTAACTTACATATACACATTTTTAAATATTTTTATTTCATGTGTTTTACTATAGGATTCCATATTATACAATTCTTTTCACAAAGACATTTTATCCACGAAAGTTATATCAATATAATTTTAATAATTGGTATATTTCTGCCACAATGACGATACCTAAATATACAGCAAAGGTCATCCATATTATTTCTGGAAATGGTTGAGACAAATAGAATGCTGATGTAATTAATGAGACATAGAATATAACCTAATTTTAAAGATATTTGCAACATTATTATGAGACGCGCAAAATTTAATTACAAGTCGAATGTTCCCTGCCGGGTGAAAATAATTTTCATTTAATGAAGTCTGTAAAATTCGAAATGAATCTCTGCCATTCGGTGATGCACAAATTGTTTAATGTGACAATATCCATCAATTACTCCCGGTCCCTAACGTCGTATTTTCCTTCCTGAATTAATAGAGGAAAATAAAATGTCCTAATTAAGTCCAATAATGAGCAAACAAATAGGGACATTTCAGTTATAAGCGTATATGTCTCTGGAAAAATGAAAAAATATTCGATTTTTTATGCAAAATTCCTTACTGGCAATAAATTGCCGTCGGAACATCAAGAAGTTAATTATTCATTTTATCCTCTCTTTGTTCTTTGTTTAAACTATGTCACTAAACCTTTTAAAGTTTACATAGAAAACAGTGTGTACTTTATGTTTCTAAGTGACATCCATTCATTATAGTTCAAATACATTAGAGTAAAGGAAAAGATAATTGTATTAAAACTAAAGATAGTGTACATGGGACTGTGGTGGAAACAAATTAAGACACACTTTCGATCAATTCAAATCTCTCTTTTCCTGTATTAGAACAGAAAATATGTGATAATTGTGCAAGATGGAAACAGATATAATACCAGATAGACAACTAATTACTTGCCTAGCGGAAACCCATCTTCTGTTGTCATCTAGTAAAATAATTGACTTATACAAAACATGGTAAATCTGTACATACCGTGTTTACATTCTCGTCAGAATCCTTCCTGTCTATATATTCTCATTAAAAAGTTCAAACTCTAAGATTTTTCATTACCAAAGTACAAGAAACATTGTTATAGTGTATATCAATTAAGTGGTGTCAAAAATGACATTATTTCTGAAAACTATTTCTATGAAGAAACTTATTCATTATATTACTAGTACTATCATTAAGGTTTATTAATACCCCCGCAGCCAACATTTTATTTATGAAATGTGTGTAGGACGGGACGGGACAGAACGAGTGAGTTGAATTTTTATATTGCATTGCCCCGTCTGATATAAAAGGGGATATGAAAACATAGCAAATCCGATATACGAACTCCCGCTTATATATATCGCATAAATCGAACATAGGATACAAATTAGTCGTGTCTCGAAGAGTTCGTTTTCAGTTAGTATTTGAACATTTGGGCTGTAAGAGCATGGCGCTGACCATTTTAATGCACTGTAAGTCAGAAATATTTGATTCATGTGTACACTGAACAACTTTTCTAATTGGCCACTGCGGATTTTGTTATTTCTTACAAAGCAAACGATCAAAATCATTTTGGCCAATGTCTCATTTGGAAACATGTATATGGACTAAAAGTTATGTCAATATGTAAATACTTGGATTCATAGCAAGCACATACAAGTGTTTTGTTAAGGACAAAACCCTAATTCGAAAGCCACAAAATTCACTGTAAATCCACATTTCAAGGCAATTAGCAGAATGTGGTAATGCTGGTCGTATAGTTAAGATATGATATTTCCATGTTTGTCATAGAATGTTCAAATTAGTTTAAAATTTGATGTATTAAATGAAAATTATCAATTTCAAAAGAAAGTTTATACAGCTGCGGGACACGATGAAGTTTGTCTTAGCTTTATTCAGCTAGTATTTTAAGATGTATTCTTAGAAGTCTTTGCTAAAACTTTTAATTTTTACTGATCAAAAATTAGCAAATTCTTCAGTGACCAATTTGAAAGGTTGTTCAGTGTTTAGAATGCATTCCACGAGAAAAATACGTTGACTATTATTAATTACCACATTAAAAAATATGTCTTAATTTTAAGAATTGACCGGATAAACATTGCAAAACACTTGCACGTTTAGTAAAGCATAACGTTAAATTGGTCATGATATCGATAAGATATTAAATGTGCAGTGCATGTATGTATATAATATTTTGAGGCCTGACTTACACGAGTCTTATATAGAATAGAAACTTAAAATGATAAATGTCATGGTGAACATAATTTGAATAGCCAGTTAAATTGTTTAAAGCAAAATCAGGTGGTGAGCTTGAATCACACATCTCTACAGGAGTAATTAACGGACCATGAAGGCAATGAGAAGAAAATAGAATAAGTTGATAATGCATTATTAATAAATATTTCATTTATCAAAAAAGATAATTATTTTGATCTTATTTCCATGGCAATCAAAGTCCCGCCTAGATCTTGGTCATTTTGTGACTTCAACGCAGAGGCATTATAATGAATGTCATTCAAAACGACTTTTTGACGATGGCTGAAAACGAACACAGGGTGAGAAGTGATTGCAACCAAACAAGCAAGTCGATTAACTGAGTGATTTTGTTTTAACATTTATTTTCTAATAATCTGAGTCAAATTGCATACAGCACATCCCATGGAGAGACAATCTAATAAATATAGCATCTCATGGTTTTAATAACATCGCCGCAATGCTGTACAGGGGTATAAAGTAATGTTTAATTACTACAGCAAATTGTTCAAGATAGTCCTGAAATACCAGAAATATGTCTATCATCATACATGCAATGGCAAAATATCAAATATATATGAAACAATTGGGGACGAAAATAGTTGCACAACATTCTTAAGAATAATTTACCCTGATATATTTATCACTGCAAAATATCCTGGACAAACATGCATCTAAGGACAAAAATAGATTGGTCAACCGAAATGAATATTAACATAATATAAGGTAAAAAAAAATGTAAAGATTTTTTTTACCTTTAAAGAAATATTTCCCCTTTTCCTTTCGTTCATTTAAAAAAATTAAATAAAATCCCGACCTACCAATCCTCTGTTTATTTCCTGGAGACCAGAAACGGAACTTTTTTTTGCCCTTACAAGTAACATATGTATCTCCAAGAAAATTAGTACAGATTTTTAACATAGAATTGTTTCATATAATATGTAACATATATAACAGATCACAGCAAAGTCCGTGTCCTTCAAATTCTGGAACATAACAATTCATATGTTAATTTTAATTCTAGGTTCATAACTTAAATAATTTTAAGCTTATAGTGAAAGATTTCTCTGATAAAATTTATAATCATGAGATGATATCACTTTCAATATCACTTCTAAATTAATACCAAAATTAAATCGATTAAACAACGTCATGAAACTGAAACAAGACATATCAATAAAGTTAGATATAAAATTATAGTTAAAACAAAAAAAAATATATTGCAGTGATAGATAAACATATAAGTACGACTTATAACGTAAAACACACTAAATATGAAAATATCAGTATCATAACATTAGGGATGGGACTTGAAATAATGTAATATTTGGCTGGGTATAGCTGTATAAATTTAATTTCTATATTTCAGATAATACATATATTTTATAGAATAAGATCAAAATATATAGCCAAAATATACATACTGAGGAAGTTTAACAAATTTTAAGCGTTGAATAGAAATGCATGTAGGCTTAGTCGTTGTTACTCATTATGTTATTTCTTTTGAATAAAACAGCGATCTATCCAACAACTGGTCACAATATTTGTCCTGGTAAAATCAAATCAGTCTTATGACTTTGTGGAAAATGTGATATTTCACAGTTACATATTTACTTTTTTCTTGACAATAAGCACTATCCAGAAGAATGGTGGATGCGGCCATCCAACGGGAATACTTGACAGATTTCGCCACCATTTTGACCGCGTCAGTACTCACATATCAATGAATACGTAGTTAAGAGATGCCGAGAAGACGGTTGATCCTGTTATGTCTCCTCAAGCCAACATGCACACCTACTTAGCATTAATGGGAAGCCACTGTCATCGATTTGATATATAGGTATATCTGCTGCGGACATCTCTTTAAATGTTTCTTTAAGTGCATCAGGTGGAAACTGGACACTATTTCAATATATGCTAGATATATAGTTCCGATTCTAACGACTGTGACGAGGAGGCATATCTTCTCTGAAGGCATCAAAATTCACATCAAGACAGTCCTGTGACAGCCTTCGGCTGGAGCTTGTTCTGTCATTTGCAATAAATACGTGCCGGTGGATTAAATAGTGAGAATGACCCTGAAGTAATCCCTGGGTGTAATTCACTTTTGCTACGTCCGTCTATCCCAAAGGAACTCAATATTATGTGTTGCCACTTGGTGATAGACAACGACATTTGTTTGGCCATCTTTAAGAGTGTCATTGACAACCTATATATCTGCACTGAATACACGAACCTACACTAAAATTATTTCTAAACCAAGACAGCATGCATCCTATGTTTTTCGCTACGCATTTATTTACTAATTACGATCATATCAAAGCCTATTTCGAACATATATCAAACATATATAAAATAATAAAAAATATAAATAATATAATATATATATAAAAAATATTAGGATAAATGAATACTGGAATATCACTAAATAAGCTGCAACACCCGCCTCACCGCTTTAGTTCAACGTCTATGTCTATACGACAGTGCATTAAAATGCAAAACATAATCACAATCCTTAAAGCAGCTTGTTCACAGATCGTCATTGACTTGGTTTTTAACTGCCCTTACTAAATGTGTGTATTTCGTCTATCAATACCCATTTACAGACGCATTGTCACCCAATGCAAACATCCGTGATTGTAGAAAAAAATAGTTGGTTTCCCCCATCACAGGCAATACCGTCAAAACGATATTGAAGTTTTATTTAGAATGATAAAACCTATATTTAAATTTCCTATTTTCATTTACTGTCACTTGGCTGATCATACTCACTCTTCGCGCTAACTTCAAAGGCTGAACTTACGAAAACGCTACCCTGAACTGATGAAGGCGCCATGTTGCAGAACGTGTCACGTGGTGCCGCAAGCACATGCTCCGAGGAAGCCATATATAAGAATTCTATATTTAACCGATTTCCCCGATGTAGCGTTTACGAATATATGTGTAATGTGACCTACACTTGCCGAGTTTATTGCCAGGAAACAAAGACTTCACCAAAATTATCGAGTGGGAGTATATAATTTATATATTCTCCATAAATTTAGATACTGTAAAACAAAGCAAGCAAAAGGCCATCTTTTTAAGTACATGGGAGGTAAAACGCGTGAACTACTTTTAACAAGAGGCTGCTGGACATTCATACTATTATACATGATGTTATTACTACTACAATTTAAACAGCTTTATAATTATAACTATATAATTTCCTGACATTGATACTTTGATATTGTTTGAAATCTGCTATACCAGAACTACTCAGACTGGGAAATAGAACTTTGGGAATTTTGATTTTTTTACAATATTTTTTTTATTATTATTATACTCAAAGCAGTTGTCATGTTCTCAATGGCAAACCGCTTCAGTTTCAATTTAATTCAAAATTAAAATACTAACAGGCCTTTCCTGCGGGATTTTGTGCGAAAAAAATCTCTTAGAGAAAATGCGTTATCCACAGACATCTGTATCTGTCTCTTTCTTATCTCTCTTTAACAGGTTTTCGTTTTTAAAAGTAAATTATTTCTTATTTACAGTTAGGGTAAATTCATTTTCCAACCAATAAATATACCCTAGGGTCATAACATAATTTCTTACGACATGTCTTTATTTAAGTAAGATTGAACAAACTCTAAAGCTGAAGAAATGATGAAGCATAAATTCTCCCTCCCTAACCAAAATCACTCTGAGTGCCCATTTATGTAAACATTGAAACTAAGATTCTTAGTTAATAAAGTTCCTGTATGCTTTTAATTGCTTCATGTTCATAATGATAAATCTCGTATTATTTTGAAGTATTTGTTTTACTACCTTTCAGCTGGCTTGCGGAAGATTGTTTCTATGCACAGGGGGTCTTCCTCTGCCTGCTATAATCCAGCAGTCATGAATCATTAATAACGTTTATTTTATGTGACTTGCACTAAACAATCAATCATAAAGAATCGTTTATTGATTGAAAAAATAACTTGACATGGCTTTATAACATGAATACTGTCGCAATGACGGTGTTTACAAAAACCAACAACACCAGCAACAGAGAATCGGAATCCTAACCAGTCATAAGTTGAAACATGACGTTTTGATATTGTGTACGTGCATGCAATTTATAAAATAAATATACATATGAACCGAGGCATTATTTAATCAAAAACAACATCAAACATAACTTGAGCTTCGTGTATTGGTTATTTACAAACGAGGCGGCTTTCCGATTGCTCATCTTAAAGATATTTAATACGTTTTGTAAAAATGACTAAATATCGACGTGCCTTATCATTTAAAAAAGAATCTTTTAACTCGTATCATATGAATCTTAGGATTTATATTCAACATACTTTGTATAATTGTGGTTGATTGAACTAATGCCATTAAATCACACAAAACAAATAAGAATGTTAAAAACCAAATAATAACAAACTTTCAATAGTAAAATGAAAATTTAGGGCGAGTTATTTGGATGGACACACACACACACATATATATATATATATATATATATATATATATATATATATATATATATATATATCCGCCATGTTTGATGATTAGTAAATATACAAATTTCCGGTTTTACATTTAGATGCGCATAACTTAGATGATTTGCTTTGAATCCTGATAACTTGATTGAGACTGCGTGTACATAATTGACACTTAACGGCGAATAAAATTTATTTTCAAGGCGTCATTCAGAAAATAAAATGTTAACATTTACTACATCAGATAATACTCTATCAATCTTTAAAATTTTATTAGGATAACTTGAGTAATTTGAACATAAGAAGGAGAACAATGTTTTAGATTTTCGAGTGTCAGCTCTTAAGAGGTTGAGATGTATATAAGTTCATTAAGTGAAAATTTCAGGATTATATCAGAAGGATTACTATGTGCAATGTAGTTGGAATATAATGAATAATGATAAGAAAAAACAATAACTAACAAACACGTTTTCTGGAGTTATGCGAAAGGCAGTAATACTCATATAATACCCATCTATCGTATTTAGCGATGGCAATTTACTTTTTCCGGTGAAATTGTGCAATATTTTTCTGGTGCTGCATCAAATCAAACATAACAAAAATAAGCAAACCCTAGGAAACACTAGATTTTTACTGTTGGGATTTGTCTAGATAGATATGGTTTATATTTTGTCCGAGTGTCCATCCACAGGATAGGGACCATGGAATTCACATAAATAACCGGCTTTCGTGGCACTTGGCTGGGAAGCCTAGGGTTGTGGATTCGGACACGGTCTCCGTCTTGAATGACTCACAATATCTTTCTGATGGTAATTCCACCGCTCTACTTAGTTAACTACAGAGGTGCGTGCTAAAGTTTCAGTACTGTCAGAATCCCGGGAAAGAGTTGTTGGATATGATGGCATAAAATGGCGTTAAATAATCCAAATAAAATATAAAAAAAAGCTTAACACGCAAAGAGAAAAAATATTTAATTAAAAAGAGCTCACTATCAGTTTAATTTCAAAGGGGAAGGATTATAGCTGCAGCTTTGGAATATAATGCAGAATGGACTAATTTATGAGAACTCTCAATTGCTTTGAACGATGATAAAAATATGGACACAATACTGATTTCGTTGCTTTGTAACACCGTAACGTCGCTGCGAGGCTAGTCGAGACTCCCCCAGAAGAGGAGACGTATTTTTTTAACAATACGAAGAACCCACTGATTGGTGTTCCTCAAAATTGATACTATTTTTAGATTTATTCAATTCGATGGATTCACCATAAATTCTCGCAAACTGTACAATTATTTTATTTATAAACACAAATAAAACAACTACTGAATGGTTACTAAATAAAAGTGATGTTTTGTAACGGCGCCAAATCCGACACAAAATCAGCTCGTTCTCTTAGTAAAATAGAAGCCAAGGTAATATCACGGAAAACAGATTTTTTATTTTTATAAAGAAAATTATGCTTGATCTAGGCATGAAAAAGTTGGATGTAAACTAATACGAAAATATGAAGATAATGCACGAATGACATTGAAGTAGGGATGGCAACGAATATTCGAATATTCGCATTCATTTAGAATATTCAAATACGATTTTTATTAGAATATTCGAAAGAAAATATATTTATGTGATAAAAAATAATTACAACGTGTTTTTTCCTTTATCTTCCATTTGCCCTTCGTATATGGTTTCATTATTAGGACATCGCTGTGTGTTCAAGTGTCATATATGCGCATTTGCTATATTGTCAAGTTTTGGTTTACTTTAATGATTAAAGTAAAACAAAGCCTGACTAAATAGCAGACACACTGAAATAACAAATCATGGAAATATTGCTTAAGCACTAATAGATAATACATAAAAAAACAGTTTTATATCCCGTTGATCACATAACTATTGTCAAGTCTAGTTAAAACCTTGATTTTTGGAATAAATATACTTTAATGGAAGCCACGATTATTAACCTTGCAAAGAGAGGCAACTCCACAGTTGGGCATTCTCCCCTGGCAATTTCCTACCCAGAAGAAAAACAAGACTGGAGCGCTCTAGAAGAAATCTAAGCGATAAAATGTTTTGATGATCTTCATCTACAATATCAATTATGAATACTTTGGCATGTCTACATTCAGTGCTATAAGCAAATGCTATATTTTTCTATTTTCATTCATGGTGACCTCAACCATGACCTTAACTACCACCTTCCTCTCCATACAACCTAACTATTGACCAACTTTGGTAGACATATATTATTCCAAACAAAAGTTATCATCCGGAAAGGAAAGTGATATGCGCCCGCCTGCCTGCACAACATTCGCTAAACTAATAACTAGAATTTTCCTTTTGAAATATCTGATTAATTAAAACTATTTTTTTTCTTTTCAATAAATTTTATTACAAAGAACTCTGGCATCCAAAGAAATATTTTTTTTTTTAAAAATAATTTATAATGGAAAAACTGCTCCTTTTCCACATTATATCATGGCGAATGTTGCTTTGACGGTATTATCAAATTACATGATGCTTTTAATAAAAATGTCAACCAATATAATTGTAAACCCACTATTTATTATGCACGTCATCAACAGTATTGTTCCCCGAATGAGACATTTTAACTACGGATAATAAAGCTCTTGTTTCCATGTTAAATATGGCTCATATATGTTTTATTCAAATGCTTAATTACTTTGAATTCCAATGATCTTTTTAATTACATTATTAATTATATTACACTATTTGATTATAGCAGCCTTTGCATGTTGCGTAATAGCGCCATATGCTATAATTAATGATCGGTAATGGCTATATTTAGAACAGTGTACCTTTGAAGGAACTCATAGGTTTAAATAACAATCAATAATGAAATTGGATCATGGCTAACGATCTCTCTTCTAATTTATTTAGAAATATGTTTTACGTTATACATATTTAGAATCCTGTGGCATAAGAGCACGGTGGTTTAACGGGGACATGGAAGACATATTGCATAAGCACAAAGAAGTTATTGCGTTCGTACATAGAAATTAAAGTAATAGCGTTCATACGCTCAGTTATTGCCTGAGCAATCGATATTTAGTCCGCGTCGCCGTAGAATCCTGACAAATCAATGCACACTTTCTCTTGCAACTAAATATAAAAACGATAAAAAAGATATGAAAGTGAATATTTTTTATGATTAATTTAAATACCAGTGTTATCAACCTATATATTCGTTTGTTCTTTAGCTATAAACAATCGTGTTCTTTAGAATTAGCGTTGTTTGGTGAAAGGTATATGAATTGATAAAACATCAACAAATCTGCTTCACAGAAATACAATTGAACTATGTTTTAAAATGTAATCTCTAGAAGAGCTTAATCATACCATAGTTAACAAATTTTCTCTAAGATAATATCATTCTTTTAGATAATTGCCTTATGTCGTTCACCCGAATAACACAGAAAAATATGCTTTACTACACTTGTCACTATTAGAGTGACAACAAAATAAAAAATGATTTCTTTCTTTAATTCAATGGTCATTATTCCTGACCTAATGGGTCGATTTCAGTCATATTCAAACTTGAAATGCCATGGTCATTAACTGAATAAGTATTATAAATGAAGATGCTTTACTGTAAACAAGGTTAATTGCTTGGATATTTCAAGGGCTTAAAAGGTTATTGCTAGCTAAAATCTTACTTATTGTTAAGATATTTTCACCAAGTTTTAAGACGATTGTTTTAGATATGAAGTTGTTAGAGCTTAAGCAAGATAACTGTGGATAACAAACACCGATTATTCGACATTCTCAACAGCTCACCATGAGCACTTGAGCTCCGAAGAGCTAACAAATATATGTTAAGGTTGATATTATTCAAACCTTTTGAAATGTTATTTTTCCTTGTAA
>CM037792.1:51044611-51094611 GCA_021229015.1 Solen grandis | reverse complement strand
GTCTGCGTTATATACACACACAGAAACCTGTTTCTTTTTCGTGCTACATAGTCGTTACATGTATTTTCAAGTTTTGCACAGACAGAAAAAAACAACAACAAACAAGGGTCAGGACTGCCACAAAATACGCCCATCATGGTATGGGGACTCTCAGAAATAGCTCAGAGAAACAAGCTACTGTCCATAAATAAGCAAAATAATTCCGAAATCCCATTAGTTAATGATGTTAATCATAAAAAAAAAATGTTGATACATTTCTATTAATTAACTGCAAGATCTGACAACACCTCATAGGGTCTAAGGACTAGGGACAAGCAAATTTTCAAGTATGTTGTGTACATCAAGGGCCATAACTTCAAAGATATTCACATGAGAATGCTGGATATCGAACTCAGCCAAGATATTATGGCCATGCACATGTGTGGAAAGTTTGAAGAGGATTGGGCAAACAATATTGAAGTTAGAGCCCAGACAATCACAATTTCAAGTATTTTGTGTACGTCAAGGGCCATAACTTTTAAGTCTTTCACGCGATAATGCTGGATATCGAACTCATCCGTGATATTATGGCCATGCACATGTGTGAAAAGTTTGAAAAGGATTGGGCAAACAATATTGAAGTTAGAGCCCAGACAATCACAATATCAAGTATTTTGTGTACATCAAGGGCCATAACTTCTAAGTCATTCACGCGATAATGCTAGATATCGAACTCATCCGCGATATTATGGCCATGCACATGTGTGAAAAGTTTGAAAAGGATTGGACTAACGGTATTGAAGTTAGAGCCCAGACAATCACAATATCAAGTATTTTGTGTACATCAAGGGCCATAACTTCTAAGTCATTCATTCAATAATGCTGAATATCGAACTCATCCGCGATTTTATGGCCATGCACATGTGTGGAAAGTTTGAAAAGATTGGTCTAACGGTATTGAAAGTTAGAGCCAGACAATCACAATTTCAAGTATTTTGTGTACGTCAAGGGCCATAACTTTAAGTCTTCACGCGATAATGCTAGATATCGAACTCATCCGTGATATTATGGCCATGCACATGTGTGAAAAGTTTGAAAAGGATTGGCATAACATATTGAAGTTAGAGCCCGACAATCACAATTTCAAGTATTTTGTGTACGTCAAGGGCCATAACTTCTAAGTCATTCACGCGATAATGCTGGATATCGAACTCATCCGAGATATTATGGCCATGCACATGTGTGGAAAGTTTGAAAAGGATTGGGCAAACGGTATTGAAGTTAGAGCCCGGACAATCACAATTTCAAGTATTTTGTGTACGTCAAGGGCCATAACTTCTAAGTCATTCACGCGATAATGCTGGATATCGAACTCATCCGAGATATTATGGCCATGCACATGTGTGGAAAGTTTGAAAAGGATTGGGCAAACGGTATTGAAGTTAGAGCCCGGACAATCACAATTTCAAGTATTTTGTGTACGTCAAGGGCCATAACTTCTAAGTCATTCACGCGATAATGCTGGATATCGAACTGATCCGAGATATTATGGCCATGCACATGTGTGGAAAGTTTGAAAAGGATTGGGCAAACGGTATTGAAGTTAGAGCCCGGACAACAAATGTTCCACGCCCACCCACCCGCCCGCCCGCCGTGAGTGTTCACATAATACGCCATCTTAAGATGGGCGTATAAAAACCGAATCAAGAACCGACAAATAAATTAAGTATCCAGAACACCTAAAATAATTTTGTTTAATTATTGGCCGTAATATATCTGCATTAGTAAAAAACTCTTTAACACTTAGTAAAACGGATATCCGATAATTTTAATTTTGCGGTTGCCTTAGACTTCTTTTCGTTCTAACTGGCAGACACGCTGTAATTAACATTCAGCCTCAGAATAGTGTTTTAAATATAATCATGTTTCCCTCTTTGCAGTTGAAATATCGTAGAGATCTTTTGCATCAAGGTTGAAATATTTTGCAGTAAGCTATGGTTCATCTAGTGATTTTGGTAGATATTTAAACATGGTTTAATACATATATCAAATGGAAATCAAGGTCAATTTATTTCTAGTTTACCCAGATGGAAAACATCAATATTTCCCCATCAATATTTAAGTTTGATTATTTATTGCAGATAAATACTAGGAAGTATGTTTTTTGCCAAATTTATACAAATGATTGACCTTAGCTTTAACAATATTAAGAAGAGATTATATCTTCTTACAAGTAGTCATGTGTTTGATTTTCAAAACTTGCAAGATAAGTATATTTCAATATAAAGGTTCTTTACGTCGTCCATTAAGATATAAAATCAAAAAAGAAATAACAGACAAAATGGTGAGCAAATAGATTTATGACCCAAAATGAATATGGAAACTGAAGCAGCCATCCGTATCTTTTTTATTTATTCATTTCAATTAATTACTATTATTATCTTTAAGTTATATTTTTTTCTCATTTTAGTGAGAAGGTCTAATATATTTAAAGCGAGACAGGTAAAATATTTACATCAAATTAAAATTACCCACTGAATTAATTTTATCAATTCATCCCTAACTATTAAGAATGGAATTAATTTAAGCCTCAATATTAGTGCATGTATATTGATTTCAAAACAAATAAGATGCCTTACTATTTGAAGACAGTAATTGTTATAGAATTCGTATTTGAGCATATATTGTGAATTCGAAGTGAGAAGTTCGTTTACATAAAGCAGAAAATTTCCATTTTCCTCACATTATTCTAGATATTAGAGACCGAGTAATGTTTCTACATCGTTTAAGTTCTTCTTATTGCTTAGTAATGTTTTAGTAACTTGTCTTTTTAACTCGAGTCGTTCCGTTTTATGCAAATTTTACCTAATATGACTGTACCATTGACTCATTGTTCTAAGTTTTGTCAAGGCAGATCTCTTATCACCATTGATAGCAAGGCACATAGTTAAGACGGTTACTTTGAATAGTTTGAAAATATCGCGTATTCGTTGCTCCGCAAAAAAAGGACTAAAAAAAAAAAGGGAAAAAAAACGTGCAATTCTGGGAGGAGACATTATGTTGACCATAAAGGCTTTCGGAGATATACTAACCCAGGCGCCTTCGTTAATTTAAACGTTTATTTCATTCCGAAATAAACTAGGCAACACAGACATTTTTTTTAATTATTTCTAAGAATCTTTTATAGTACTCATATTAAAACAATACACCAATTGAAATAACAATCTTTGATATTTCTTTTGGTATTTTTGTACACTTTGGACTAATAAAAATCAAGGACTGTAAACAAAACAGTGAAGCAATTGTTTTACTTGTAAAAAGCACTATTATATAGGAATTATTTAACTTTGATGAAATTTCATTAGTTTTTTTTTACATTTCATTAGGATTCAAATTCCACGGGTGCGACATACAGTTAATTATGTGTAAATCCGCGTTAGATATTCCTGCATAACCGGTTATAACTGGTTTCCGGTAACGGAATCTTGCACATAGCGGTCTTCCTACACGGTTGTAAAGCGATGTCGGCCTGATGGATCCGGTGGCTCAAAATCGATTCCACAAATTATGAACACACCAAAAAGAAATCCGACGTCTATGAATCTCAAACATTCCTGCAAATGTCAGACAGCCTTCAGCCGCTTGTCCTCGTCGGATAAATGATTTCAATGAATCAGAATATGCAGTAATAACAAATATCGTGAACGATGTGATCATTAGAGATGCGTTCAGTCAGTCGTGATAAAAAAATGTATGACAAATATGATGTGATAGAATCTCGAATGCTTTGATGTTTTGGGTGATTGTTTACAGCCCATTTAGGATATAGATGATACATTTATATTAAAGACTTCCGGGTGCACACTGGACATTAGACCCAAAGGTGCGATGCATTGTTACAAAATCGCTTAGTAGTAAAGGGGTCAGGTCTTTTAACATTTAAAGAGATATCATGCATTCAAATGAAGGGAAGTGTTTACACGTTGTCGTTAAATTGCCAGACTTACCAAAAAGTTTTCTGATATGAAGTAGTGGTGCACTTTTTTAATTTGACATCAGTAAACAGACATTTGTTTCTCGTCAGCACCTCGATGTTATTTTCTTAGACCAAATTGCTATAGATATATTGAAATTTAAAGAATCACTGAATCTGGCCTTATCTATGTACACAGAAGTTCGTTTTATTTCACATTCTTAAACGTTTTTACCTTATCATTATCTTGATCATCATAATCATACTGGAAAACTGTTTTATCTCTTGTTTAAAAGACTAAAACACCACAAGGCGGAGATTGAGTGAGTTAGGGCTAATTTTATAAACCTATTTAGTCATATCTTACATACACTATTATCATTTTTTAAATTTTAGATTTAGTTTAACTAAACTGAGTGTATTTTCTCAATGCCTGTTAGAAGTAGAAGATGGGCTGGTAATATACCTTTAATAGTAGCCTATGCAACAAGTTAGAAGATGAATGTCATTTTATATTTGAATGTATTCTATATAACGAAATACACGCCCTAGTATGTTGAAATGAATTGAAATGTTTAAAAAAAGATGTCTCACGTCTAAATCCAACGTGGTAATGAATTACTTCGTCTTTTTCATTTTTCGCACGAAACCGTCGGGTATAGTATAAGATCTTCTTCAAATAAATTCCGGTCGTCAAAGATGCCGCTATTAAAGCGCCATCGAATGCGACGAACTCTCCAGCAAGTGGTAACGACTGTATACTTAAAATAGCTGACTTACCCGGTTTGATTTTGGCCATTGGAAAGTGATTTTTTTCACTCTTGAACTAATCACCACAATGTTAAATATAAAACTAGGATAAAGACGGATAACAGCGATATTTACTGGTATGTTGTTTTTTAAGGGTTTAAAACGCCCCGTCGACAGTAGTTTAATCATTTTGAGACTATGACTACTTGAGACAAATATAGTGCTGCCACACTGCAGTTAACCACCGAAGACATGAGACATGATACCACACCCAGTCATGTTATCCTGACACTGGGCAAACCATTCCTGGAATTCCTATCCCATGCCAAGCATGGAAGCTACCGATAACATTTATTTCTATAGCTTTGGTATGTCGCGGCCGGTACAAATAATTGACAAAACTTTTATACACATTGCTTATACTGACAAACACGATGTTGCTGATGAGAAGTGGAGGTAGGGTGATGATAATGATAAAAATGTTTGTAACGGTTGATCATTTATCAATCGAGGATGGACCCCAAGGTGCGTTAGTATGTGACATATCAACGCACTTTGGGGTCCATTTCCGGAGCTGACCCCAAAGTGCATTAAACCAATCGACTTTGAGACCGGATTTTTCAGTTCAGACCCCAAAGTGCGTTCTCACAAAGCGGAGCATATTCCGTTTGGTATAAAAGTCTGAAATAATGTGAATACTAAATAGTAACTCTAAACAAAATGGCGTTTCTTATGGATAGATGATAGTTACTGTTCACATCACGTGGGATATAGAAAGATTGGTGAGACCGATCTTGTACACAGAACAGGAGTAATGCATGACGGGTTTGATACTGTAAGCTGTCTAACTGAAGCAGATGCAATGTAATTTCTGGTTTAATCATACAAGGACAATGAATGAAATTCTCATTGAAAGTTTGCTAATCGCGTTTAAAAAGGGAAATACGACTTGTGCCAATGAATTTTCTACGTGGCCGCCATTTGAAACATGGCAGACCTGCTTCGTACAAAAATAATGAATCGTTTGCTTGATATAGTAGTACAAATCATTCATCCGGCTCCCATGAGAGTACTTTTGATTTCATCTCTTCTCAGACTGAGCAGATACTTGGTGCGAATCTTCATTCAAAATAGCACTCGAAGGAGACTTTTTCATTTACATATAGTCATACAACTGGCAATCTACTCTGTAACGTTCAAATCCTGCTACTTCCGAACTGCATAAAATATACACAAAGACATAATTATTTTAAAGTTTTAAAACAAAAAATAGAGAAAAGCAACAACTGTAAACACACATTCTAAAGAATGGATATCGTATAATAAAATCTGAAACGCTTCTTAATCAATAATCATTATTCTTTTTTATCGTTTTAAAGTAGAAGTCATACATCAACATTTTGCGAATGATCATTGAACGATATTATCTGTGTTTATTTGTGGCTCACAGAAATGATACTTGTAATTACTGATGGATGATTTATAGCCTAAAGTGATTTAATTATTTATTGGTGCATTAGAAACATGTAAGAGCGTCTTGTATTTCAGGATCATTGGCTCATATCCGCAGAGGAATTTTCTGACTCTTTTCTAGCACTTTGGATATCGAAACATTAAATGCTGTGAAATTTTGTAACATCATAAAAATACCAAAAGGAAAATATGTATTTTTCCTTATTTATTGCCAGGGATATAGACATTTTTCTGTAGAAAACATAGTTACAAAAGTTCGTAACTCATAATCAATTTAAGGTTATGCTTTAAGTTATGAAAAAAAAATGTTTTTGTTGTTGTTGTTATTTTCACATTCAACTGATCGGTTTCAGGATAAAAGCAATGAAGATAGTCCATACATAAATGTCATTACATCTCCCCTGCCACGAGTATATCAAAAAGAAAACAACTTATCCACGCTATGGTTCAGCGATATGTGATACAGCAAAACAAACTGTTTGCACCGATCGATCTCTTTCATTAACTAGAACTATCCCTATAGGTGATTGATAACACAGCATCCCTCCTTGTTTTCATGTAATGTGATTATATGACGGATCATTACGTGATGGGACAGGACGAGCGTGATCCTGCATTGTCCATCCGTTTATAGCCGTATTGAGTGGGATAATCAAACCTGAAGGCTTAATATGGTTTCCGGCACAACATCAATTTTGCTTAAAAACTTACGAAGTTTGCACACTCACTAAATAGCAATGAGGTGAGACGGACTAATAATTTTAAAAATACATTTTGTTGTAAACTAAGCACCTAGTGACTAATTCATATATAAGAATTTGGGACATGAAAATATTATTCTAATTCACCAAACTAACTTAAAATGAGAAATACTTCAACTTGTACATCTATATGCCCTCCGATCATTACAACACTAATGCGGGAACTTATCGAAAATGTTTTGCAGAAAAATCGTAGCATTATAAATACATGTAACTAATATTGCTATCAATAATACATGTATGACAGTATAATCTATGACAATATCATAAGTGTAATTTGGACTTCACATGGGTTATTGAAACAGCCTAAAATGACCGAACGCTGCACATTTATTATCAAATTTATTTGCGAGCCACCTTTGCATCGAAACAAACTATATTCGTGCGCTTGGTAAAGGATCATGGGATAAGAACAGTTACATCATTCGATTGCAGTTACATCAGCATAGAAAAATAAGTCCTGTAATGTTTTCATATCAAAGGCGATTTTTGTAGCCTGTAAGTATTTATTTTTGACACAGCATTGTATTTTAGCATTTTTGCTGAATTCTAGTATACTTATGCTGTAAAGATATATACAATTGTTCGATCATATTAACACTATTGAGAGGTTATTCGGTTTTAAATCTAGGAGAACCTGGGTTGAAAACGTAGTACTATAGTTGGGGTGACTGACGTCACACACAACTAAAAACGCTAGTACAATTATCACAGATTTGTAATGCAAATAGAGCAGCCATTACGCGTTACGTATCAAAGCCATATGTTATTTCTACAGATGTCTCCCAACCTACTAGTTCGAATGAATACGAAATAGCTTCATGATATACTTTAACCTTTGACTGACACGATTTTTTTTTAAATCTTTGCCCTGCATATCCACAGCCTGTAAGTAGAATCCATAAAATCCATTTTGCCGTTCATGAGAGATTAAATGTGAACTCATACATATGTGAAAACATTTATGATGTCTGTGCTTTTGGTGAGATATTGTAACAAGTCCGAACGTCGTAAAAAAATTAATTTCAAACCCTTTTTGACATAACTAAACAGGGATATTCCGTAAGTAATTCCCTTCCAAAGAATCTATTACATAAATCTTGTTTCTATGACAGCGGAAAGAATAATTGGATGAGAAGTTTTCCTCTCCAAACTCACTGGCTTTATTTGAAAATGTTTCCGCACATTTATCCCTTAGTTTATAATCTAGCAAGACTGTTCCAATAATTCCGATCCGTAAATAAGCATGGCCGCTTGGGGCAGGAGTAATCCGCCTTAAAATATACGAGTATAAACAGAAAACATTTAAAATCTTTTCGTCACTAAAATTACTTACCAGATTTGAAAATATAATGGTAAAGCCGTTCTTTGGGTGAGTTTAAAGATTGATGGAATTATTCGCTCGTTTTTCTCCGTTCCGTGTGTTGTTTTAACACACACACACACACACAATTGGGATGAGAATGAAATTGGTAGATCTTGTTAGTTTAAACATATTTATTCAATTATACATAGCACATAGTTACATACATACAATCAAGGTAGGATTAGAACGAAAGATAAATCTTATCGTGTTCTTCTCCGATACATGAAATTGTAAACAAAATAACATGGCTGAGAAAATATATATAGCACATATAAGTGAAAATAAACGAGAAAACAAATTGGACAGTACAGAGAAAAAGGAAAGGAAGCGCTGACTGGATTGGACTGATATTAATGATGGGTGACACGATTGGAAATTGGTAGACAAAATCAAAATACATACTCTCTCTCTCTCAATCTTTCTATCGTTGACTATTAAATCGTTTCGAGGATTCAATGTATCTGTGTACAGCGTTTACTATTTTAATATTAAAATATTAGAAAAAGAATGGAATAATTTACCAAACGATTTAAAAAATGCAAGATCGGTGGCTGTTTTTAAAAGACTACTAAATCAAAATAATAAAATTGTACCACGGCATTACTATCACGGTAACAGAAAATACCAAATACACCACGCCAGATTACGCAATAATTGCAGTCAATTAAGTCATACATTATTTATGAAAAATATAATTGATTCCCCCTTATGTACCTGTGGTTCAATAGAAACTGCTGAACATTTCTTTTTCTATTGCCCTAGGTTTAACAATGCCAGACTTGAACTGTTGAGTGAACTGTCTGGCATTGTTAAACCTAGGGCAATAGAAAAAGAAATGTTCAGCAGTTTCTATTGAACCACAGGTACATAAGGGGGAATCAGTTATATTTTTCATAAATAATGTATGACTTAATTGACTGCAATTATTGCGTAATCTGGCGTGGTGTATTTGGTATTTTCTGTTACCGTGATAGTAATGCCGTGGTACAATTTTATTATTTTGATTTAGTAGTCTTTTAAAAACCCCTTTTTTTTAAATTTGGAAATTTTCCTTTTTTTCTAATATTTGATATTATTTCAATCCTAAGTTGTCTGAAAACATACCAGTGATGTTCACACATAGTTTTCTTTGCTTTTCTGAAAGCTCTCTTACGTTTTCTAATTAGAGATTTAATTTTGCTTGTTATCCAAGGGTGTTCATTTGGAAATATTCGAACTTACTTATTTGGTATACATTCCCTGCATATTTTATGAATATATTCTGTAATATTTATAGCATACTTATTTATATCAGTATCTTTAAGTAAATTCCAATCAGTATTACGAGCTAGGCTTCTTAAATTTTCGTAGTCCCCTTTTTCAAAGTACCAAACGTGACGATTAAATGTTTTAGGTATATTTTTCTTAAAGTTTAAAACGCAAAAATAGGACTATGATACCTTATATTTTGAGGAAGGAAAGGTTCACCCACATCACATAACATGACATGATCGTGATTCTTGACAAATATGAGGTCTATTAAACTTGATGAGTTTTCAGTGAAATGAGTTTCACTTTGTATACATTGATATAGGGAATTAACATACATAGTGAGTCAATTTTATTTCTCGAACTGGACTTTTTTAAGTTTAGATTAAAATCACCTGTAATTATAATATTGTCAAAATTTAAATCGCAAGCAAGATTAATAGAGTCCTCAATCACCAAATGTTTAGCTACTTCTGTATTTGGAGGTCTGTAGTATAAACCAAACAAAATAGACTTGCACTTTAGTTTAACTTCAATCCAAATACACTCCATACCAACGGGTTCTAAGTCTAATCTTCGTTTATAACAAATATTACTTTTAACATAAATAATGACACCTCCATGACAGTCAAAACTTCTATCCTTCCTTTCAGGTGGTGAAAAGCTTGGTATAAGAATATCATTATTTGATATTTCTGGGCTAAGCCAGGTTTCAGAAAAGGCTAGAATGTCAAAATCTTTTAGTTCGGTAGACAATATATCCAATTTTTGAAAAATACTTTGCACATTATAATGTACAAATGTAAAATACTTGGAAAAGTCAATTGACTGACAAAGTGTAGAGGAGAGATATGAACTATCACTGTGTACTGATGTTTCTGGACCAGGATTTGGATGGATGTCACCAGACAGTAAAAGTAAAAGCATGATGCACATAGCAGCAAAAGCAAGTACAAAACATATAATTAGTATATGTATGTCTATACAAGAATGAACAACACATCTAGCTCTTAGATAATGACAATTGTTAACTTTCCGAAACGTTGAAGAATGTTCATGTATTCTACTAATTATCGAGATGCTGTGATGAACATTGCTTATGATAGCTAATAAAAATACCAGAGTGAGGGAGAGAGTAAAGCCATGGAATATATTAGCTGGCCTGAGTCTGAAGTCGGCTATATAAACTGTATAACGCATATCAACTATAAATCTGACGCTTTCGAAAGAAACAAACCCAGACCCTGGCCACTATACACCATAGCAATGCACAGCCCATATCTGCACCCACGCATGCCATCAATCCAGCAGAGAACACAATAATAAGAAAAACAGAAACCATATTGAATTTTACAAGTTAAGCGCGACAACAAAAACACGTCCAGCCATGTTGGTAGTCACTGGAAGTTTTTTTGATCTTGTTATATCTTGGTGAAACTGAGAATGTTTATATACTAAGAACGACCTAAGTTTTTGATCTACACTGTAACAGAAGAGAGGGTCAGATAAGTTAAACATGACATGATAAAAGGACATACGGATGCTGACATGATAATTCAGTTAGGAACATCCTTTACAATGAATGAGAAAGGTTAAGGTACACTGTAGTACACATGGCCGGAAGTTAAATTAATTTGAGTAAAACGGTCGATTTCCTGTCTCATTAACTTGATTAAAATGCAGTTGATGAAACCACTGGATAGAAATTTCTGATGTTTACCAAGAAGATAAACCCACATTCCTTTCCAAAATCGCTAAAAATATATCATTGCAAGAAATGTTGAGGTGGGCGTTAGATTCACTAGGAAGATGATAGGCTATTGCAGATTAACATGGAATTCCTTGGCATTCCTTCATTCATGTATCAATCAATCCATGACTTATGCATGGGGTTAAATAGTTTTAAACCATTGAAAAGGCGATTTAATTCTTCCAATGCTTTATTCATTGAATAGTTTAAAGCATAGTAAGGTTTTATATAAACAATTCCAGTGAGTTTTTTGCATTCTGGGCAGGCGTCCAAGTATACATTATACAACTGTTATTTCGTAGTTTAAATGATTGAACTACGGAAGCGTTTTAGTGCCACATTGATACTAATTTTCTTTTTCAGATTTACAGATTAAAGTGTTAAATTTACAGAAAAAAAGTGTAAAACTTACGGATGAAACTGTATAACGTATAACGGGTTATCTCTGCGGGTGTGATATTCTGCGTTTTTTTCCATAAAAAATGGGTTAGTTTTTTCTACGGATTTTTTTTTCTACGACTTCTGCCCCCAGGAAGAATTTATTTATGCGCTTGCTTACCTTGCTTTTTAAAGAAAATATATTGAAAACTCTAATTCTAAGTATTACAGCAAAGGGAGATCACTATGTATTACATCTCACGTACTCTACCGTCAACCATACCGTACACAATTGAAAAACAGCAGTTTTGGTATGCGTTAGTAACAGACCAATCTGATTAAAACCCGTGGCATAATGATGTGGCGTTAGGAGCTAATTTTAATCAGATTGGTAAAGGACATAAGTCAATCCATTACTTGAATTATTATTGTAATTTTAAATGTATCAAACTATCATACTTTTTCTCGTTGTCCTTTTCATCAAGTTCCTGCAATAACAAACCATTCAACAATTTAGTGAAATTATATTGACTGGTTGTTTTGTATTATACTTGAAATACCGTCTCAGCGTATTTCATGTAGATCAGTATCTTATGATCTAAAGAGTTTCATCATACGAATATATTTCTACTGTAAGTTGAATTTCTACGAATTATATTTCTACGGATTTGTGTTCATTTGCAGAATGGCAAAATAAATTACTCGCAGAAATAACTCGCTATGCGGTATTTTACAGAAAAAAAAAGTGTTTCAACTGTAAATTTTACAGATTAAAGTGTGGAAAATAAAAAAGGTATCAATGTGGCATTTAAACGCTTCCGTATATTTCACAGCTGTTTTTGTTTAAGCTTTTACAAGTGTTTTATTATACACTTTCTGCGTTTCTGGCCAGACATATTCGTCAACCAATCACAAAATACAACATTTTCTTGAAGTTCTTTATCTTTTGTCATGCCTGCATCAGTGAATACACAGCTATATTAATCACCCCTTGTGTGCCTTCAGCAATGGATGAAGAATTTAAAAGGAAGATTTCTCAGACGGACGTGTCTATATACATACTGATCTTTTGTCATATGTGTTCAAAAGAAGGCAATTGGTCCATTCCGCGAAAATAAAGCAGAGAAGAGATAAAAGCTATCTCGCTGTACATGTCAAACTTATTTCAATACGCTAACCGTTGCTGAAATATTATTTAGAGAAAACATACCGAATACTAAATAACCATTTAGACATAATCCATGGCTTGAATCATATCTTGTCTTATCATGGCTACGACATATTTCCGGAAGTGAATGAAATTAAAGAAAAAATAAATACATTATTATTTTCTTGACAGGGTACATGACTATTTATTCTCGGATGAGGAAAGTCATATAACACGAGCCACTTTGCGAGGGTAACATAAAGCCGGGAATTAATTATACTGCAAAGTTCAGTTAATAAGTACTGATGATGTGTTGCATTCATATACTTGTTTGTCTTTGTTGCTTTTTTTAATACTAAACAGCAGTAGTATGGAACAGACGGTCGATATTAAATAGTAACTATGTATTTAACAAATGGTATTTAAAATAGTGAGAAATGTTGAAAATGATTTGTAATAAAAAAAAAAAGATGTTGAATCTGATTTTCAGTAGTTAATCCAATTGAACTAGGAAATGTTTAATAGTTATGTTTATAGGTATCGTTTTTCTAATATACAACCTATCAAAATACTCTGTCATGTTTTGTTGACACGCAATATGTTGGAGATACCGCATTACTGTGGAAAATGTGACGTTGGCCATACGGCAGCTGATATATTCGAATTTGCTTTACTTTACAACTATTAAAGTAAAAATGAAGTTGTTTTGTATTTCTAACCTAATGCGTGAGTTCGTAAATTTGTCTTTCACGAAATTACATTTATATTTTAGTAGCCCTCTTTTTTCAGATAATATAGGAAGTTGTGGAAATTTCGCAACTTGTTTATTCTGCGACAATCTAGAAAATGTATAGATGAAAAAGACCATATCTTTGTACTCCACAGTTATTTGGTATGGTAAAACATAATTGTTTAAGTACTCTTATGTATACTTGTTGGGATCGCAGAAGTTGATGTGTCAGAATTCCCGGACAAAAGATATTATATATGTGGCAGAATTCATTTCTTCTTAAATGGATTTCTCAGCTCGAACTATTTCGGGCGTCTTTCTAATTACGGCACATAACACCACAGACAATAGGGGTGAACGACGCTCGCAGCTTAAACGATTAAATGGACAACAAATAATTGAAATATGATAATGGAATTTTAGAGGAATAACTGTATACTTAGTCAATAGACCATTCACTCCGAATGAGTCGTAAACCTACACACCTAATCTACACACATGTGTATAATTCCACACATTGTTTAATGGGAAATAAACATATATTTGAAAATTTTCCCCAGTCACTGAAAGGTCAATTTAGATCAACGAATTATAGCGGGAATTGACGATCCTTGTCGAACTTAAAAATGATACTGGTCTCTTCACCTCTATACTAAATCTTCTTTCCGCATATCAAAACTTTAATTTTTTATTTACAAGTCCAATGAATGTTTAATTAATCAATATAGACAGCCGCATATTTTGTCATGTGGACTGGGAATACGGACCCTCCACCACTCGCTACACACACACACACACACACACCTTTACTTTGTGAAGTTTTTCTTTGAAATTCTTTCTTTCTTTTTGTTTCTTTTTTTTTTCAACAAAAAATTTGGTCCTTTAAATTGATGATATCTGGGCGGGCGTCGGGCGTTGTCGGGCGTACGCTTAGGTTGAACCTACTTTCAATCTGTTAGAACTTCGAAGTCCTTCATTGGATTGCTTCAATATTTATACAGTTGCTAAAGTTGACATTTGCGGTTGACCTTGTGGCCTTGGCCTTAACTTCTGACCTCCTATTTCATGAAAAAAATCAGCGTCTGGACAGGTTTAGCTTTTGGTTAATCTGCTATAACTTCTATGTGCTTCAATGGATTGCTTCAATATTTGAACAGTTGCGGAAGAGGAAACAACTCTTCATTATGCAGTTGACCATGACCATTGACTTACTTTTGATGAAAAAAAACTCGTCCATTACACCATCAAGTCTTGTCTTAGGTAATGTTTAAGTTATGGAGCAGTAGCCTGGAATAAGGAAAGGACAATATATTTTAGTTTCACATAAAACCAGGCTATTCTTATGAATTTTACCGTCAATATTCAATTGTTCGCGGATCGAGCGTATACTACAATATTACAATGGATATAAGAAACTAGGGACCCTATGATTTATTGTGAGCACTGAACATAAGGCAGAGGAACCCTAATGGACTCGGTAAATGTCTGCAAAGATCGCTCAACTTTCGATATACTTCAACATACAAGCCATGATTCGGAATGGGATTCTTTTTCATTAAGAAGTTACATTCATGGTATTTTATATCATTGTTAATCAAATATACCAGTTTTGAATGATATTCATCTATTAAAATGCAAAAGTACCGTTCCTTATTAAAAACGAGAAGAGAAAACACCTCCCCGAATTACTTCCGGTGACGTCATTTTTTGGAATTCCCTAGATCTGTCAAAATGCATAATTGTGATAATCAAGGGTATTTCGAAAAGTTCTCCATATAAAAAGCGTATTTTGAAAACCAAAATGTATCTTTGTCAACCATAACTACCGTAACACAAGTTCGTGTATTGGAAATTCGTGTAAAGCGGTTAGTGTAACAGTGATTCTCTCCTACTAAGATTGTACGTACTCGGTCAAAAAGTTCTTGTATAAACTCTTCGAATAACTTTTATTGAATGCTTAGATTTTTGATACTTAAATAAGTAACAAATAACTTTGAAATTAAATGCTTTATTCAGAAAATAAATCTGTAGTTGTACATTTGTTTATGTACGGTACAAAATTGTGAAGTTTGTCTCTGGGGAAATTTCATATACAGTCGAACCCCGGTTACTCCACCACCTCTTATTCAAATACCCGGCGTCATTCGAAATATTTTTTGGTCCCGATCACTCTCCTGCTTATTTCTATATAAGATTATCTGGGTTATTCAAATTTGTGCCATTCGAATACCTTGCCTTATCCGAAAAGATTTTTGGCCCGTGCCAATTTTACATTAGCATGCAATGGAAAAAAGACACTTAATAGGATAAATATAATTATAATTATCATTATTTGAAGTTTGTGCTCACATTTTACCTTAAAAGAACTTAGGAAGCAGTCAATACTTATTATCAAGTGTTACTGAGCTTAAAAAATAGGGGGTCAGGTAATACATACTGTTATCATTTGATATTTTTTATGGTTAACTTATATAAAATTGAGAATTTTTATTTTGAAATTTTTTTTTAAAAATTTTTACCAGGAATTGTAGTATTGCTAATTTATAAATGGGGAAAAATGTCAAACCGTAATATGAAGATTTTCTACATAAAATTTATAAATATACCCCACGTATACCCAACACAATTTATGAAATTTCAATACAGGGTTAGATAGACTAAATATATATATAAATATATATATATATATATATATATATTTTTCAATCTGTGGTTAGAAATTTCTTATATCGCACAGAATGCTTTCTTTAGAATTTATAATAAAAAAAAAAACACCAAAGAAACCAGATTTTCAAAATTCATGCATTACGGTTCCACTACCTTAATTAGATAGTTGTGTTGTTTTCGATAACTACGGTGTCCAGTTTGGGTCATTTTAATCAACGCCTCTCCAACACACAACAACGCGAGCATTATTCATTTATTATTTTCCAAAGCGAGGTTTAACAAGTTTCAAGTTTATTGGTATAAATCAGCAAATAAAATTTGCCTTTGGCCATTTACAATCAAAATTATGAAGTATTGCAAAGACACAAACACAAAACAGATACAATAAAATATGGACATTTACATTCAAGAAACAGACAGACAGACAGACAATAAACTTTATTCACCCACTATTACAAAGTAACAACATGGGGTCATAATACAAAGTACCGCAAAATAAACAACATCAAAATTTAAGGGGGGGGGGGGGGGGGACTACACGAGTTAAACCTATTTATAAAACCAAAAGTCGGCCTACGCAGCCACGTGCTGCTCAACACAGCAATAGGTGACTTGAAGATCTGGCCAAGGATTATTTGTTTGTTTCTCAGGTGAGTATTTTAAAATCTTGTAATGATTACATTCTTAATTTAACAAAGATTATTTTATATAAAGAAAAGAAAAATGTGGTATATAAAAGTTAAAAATCTATAAGACAGTTTAAATCAGTACTGGTACAGTGTACACAACATGCAAATTTTAATTACACAGGGGTATACAACTTGAAACTTTTTGCAAATCTCATCATGCAAGTAATGATACATTAATTGGTACATTTTTCTATAATCCGGAAGAATAGGGATAAAATTACAATGAACGTAATGTTTTCATTACTAAGTGTAGAAATTAACAGAGATTGATTAGTAACACAGTATTTGTTGAAGTGAGTATCGATCTATAGTTTCGCGCATCGCCCAGACAGATGGAAGCCGGAAAGATATTGTTTTCTTAACTGTTCAAAGAACGGATATGTAAATAAATAGTGCATCTCTGACCCAATTTCATTTTTATTACATATTTTGCATTTTCTATTATCTAGGGGAGTGCCATCCCCTACCTGTACGATACCTGAAAAGTGTAATCCAGTGGTGTGGTTTCAAAATTTTAAAATACGGTCCAAGGCAGTGTGTTTCTTTTATGGATTTATGCATTCGGCTTTTCAGCTGCTCATGCCATGATTGTTTAAACTGATCCACGAGAATTTGCTTCACATACAAGTGAAGATTTAAAGCGAGGGATTGTGATAGCCACAAGTCATGACGACCAATAGATGTCAAGATGTTCTTTATTTTAGTGACCCATTTAGACTTATGGTTTGAATTAAGCATGGTTTGATAGCTCGATTTGATAGTTTTTATTGTTTACCATTTAGAATTCTACACCAAAATGATATCATTCTAGCTTGTATATTAATTGATATTGGATAACGCCCTAGTTCACCATATAACATGTATAGGAGTACTTTTTCTAGCTTTTGTAATTTAAGAAAATTTGAATGTATTTTTTCTAAGTTAGATGTATTCTCGAAGCCAAATACTTCTGAGCCATACGTAAGGATAGGTAACACTGTATTGTCGAAATGTTTTAATGCAAGGTCAATACGAAAATCGGCATTGTTAAGCTTTTTGAGTAGTAAATACATGGCTTTATTAGCTTGTTGTTCTATATGTTTACGGGTTGCAAAAAAGGAACTATTACTAGAGAAAGTTAATCCTAAATAATGATATTTATGTGTTGTTTCAATATTTTGATTTCCAAGTTTAAAATTGAAATTATGAATATTTCTCGCACCAAATACCACAACTTCAGTTTTGTTAATATTTACATTGAGATGCCAGTCTAAACAATACTTATAGAATGAATTTAGGCAGTTTTGAAAGTCAGTTTCAGATTCAGATACAATGATTGTGTCGTCGGCATACAGAAAGAGTAAAAGTTTTAGCCAATATGAAGGGTCATCTGTGCCCTCTAACAGTACACCTTGACAACTTTTAGCTTGTAAACAAGGTCATTCAAGAAAATAGAAAAAAAATATCGGGGATAAATTCTCTCCCTGCCTAACGCATTTTCTGAACTAAATACTTCAGAATAAGTTCCATATAATGAAATTCTTGATTTGATATTATTGTACATACTATATATAACTTTAAACATTTTGCATTTATAAATGAAGCAGCAAAATTATTAAGGGTATTTTTTCGAATAATAAAAGCTTCTTTTATAAATTTTGATATTTTGTGTAACTTTTTTTATATTATTTGATGACATCATGGCATTAAATTTATTTACTGTAGGCCATGATATATTATCTAAATATTTTTGACGAATATGAAAATATCTAGTACAACATAAAAAGAAATGATACTCAGATTCAACTGCATTTAAATTACATAATTTACATAACCTATTTTCTCTATTGATTCTATTAAGTCTTCCCAATTCAATTTCTAAGTCATGTGAGTACAATCTAAGGCGAGTGAACTGTTTTCGATATAATTCGTTATTAATTATGTCTAAGTAATTTTCATAACAAAATGTAGTCTTTTAAAAATATTTAATTTTTTTTTAACAATCATCTTGTGCTTTTAGAGTGCTTATTATTGCAGGTCTTTCTGAAATATCGCATATAAAATGCAATTGTCCAACGATATTCAATAAAGACATAAGAGCAAACGCTAAAACCTTGCGAAATATATATATATATATATATATATAATCTGAGTTTAGTAAAATTTGCTATGAAATGACAATTCATGTCAAATTCTTTTTATCATATGACATATACTGACAGTAAATCGTAATTATAACAACAAACAAACAAAAACATGAATGAACGGAATGTGAACGAATTACTATTTGTTATCCAATACAAGAAAATAGTTAAATATAACAACTGAAAATAACGATTTAACGTTTGTATTTCTCATAAATTTTCAACATCACATGAATAATGCATCTTTTTGATCAAAGTTAGTTGCTTTAAACACAGTTAAATCAGCTGTATGGGTCTAACACACTGTGCATGTATATAGAATAAACGCGCGTGACGCATAGTGATGTAATTCGGCCTAAAAGTTATATGTAACGTGTTAAATATAAGAAATATGTGATGTTTATACGAAACCGGAAACGGCTATTTATGTATTGTTGTCGACTTTTCGAACCCCGGCAACCGCAGTTAATTATTGTCAAAATGGTAACAGAATGAGAACAGAGTTTTCGTATTGTATTTGTATTGTGTCGGGTGAAACCCGACGACCATTTATTAAACATAACTTGAAACTAGATATTGCAAACGTTTATATGTACATACAGAATTGTAAGATAAGTAGATGTATTTGTATCAATGTTAACACGGAATAAGAATTTTGACAATAAGTTGAATGTATGTAAGAGCACCAGAATAAGAGAACGCATATATGATATGGAGTATATGGTTTGTTTCAAAATGAAACAGACCTGAGAAATGTCCGGAAAATGGCGTCTTTCTTTGTTTAGTTCTGCTGTCCAAGTGAGGGTGAACCTGCAGGGCAGTCTCCGGACTGAGTATGCGTAATCTCCGCGTGGGTCTATTTTTAGCATAAGGAGTTCCAGGTAGAGTATCAAAGTACCGAAAGTAAAGAATTATTTGACTCCCCCAAATCATAAATACGTTTTCCTATTTGCATCGGAAAACGATGTTTTCATAATGATGCCATATGATATATAAAGGAAAAGTTGAGAATGGGTGATTTGTTATCACTTCCTAATAAAGAGGGTCGTAATATATGCATAGTGAGCGCACGTATGTGTCACAATGTCTAACGCATTATCTGTTTTCGCGTGTTGGGGACACAAGGATTAAAGTGGCTCGAACAAGGACACATTATGCTGCATGGCAAGAATAAAATCTACGGCTCCATGACCCATGCGTCTGTTAGTAGCCGCAATTATATTCGTACATGATTCTAAGCATATGCTTAGTGTGTGTTGACTAAACTACATTCTATTCGCTACAAAATTAAATTACACTTGGGAAGGGCACTCTCAAAGGATTTTACGTTCAGTAATTTATTAACTTATCTGCAGTTGTACTGGCATAATGAGGCCATAACGATCTGACAGACACTACGTATATACGAATAGTCAACGACAAAATAAACTAGCAGAGATCCGCAACTAATATTGGTAAAGAAACAGGTCAAGATCAAATTACGAGAAACTCTCGTTAATTTACGTGTATGATCATTTGTCCGTGAGATTATTACAATTATCATTATACATATACTTAGTTTTCTATTCAATTTATTGCCGAATAAACAAAATATGTATGTCTCTCATTAGATCCCAGATCTATTTTATGAGTGATACTGTCTATTAAGCGTCTGCAAGATGATAAGCTTCTTTTTTATAAGCCAAAAACCTTATTTCGGAGAGTTTCATATCTCTGTTGTATATGTCTTTGTATATGTATATGTTGATATTAGTTTCTTTTAGATCGAGATGTTTGGGTTTCTTGCTCTGACAATCTCCATTCGCGTTTTGTTGCGTTATATTTCACGGACATTAACCGGCTTTAAGTAAACACCATTTTCCAGTATCTGGGGACATTTGTCAGTTACGATGACTGTCAAAATATCAGTATACTCGTATATTATCAAACCTTTTTATCCATTGTCGGGTAATGTAAGGTGTGTCTGGTTGTAAATCGATTGTTCTTTCAGTTTCTTTATAACTATTAGAAACAAGGGCCTTTACTGAAGGCTATGATTACCCCCGGTTCACTTCACTCAAAAGTCTGAGAAAACGGAAAATCCGCTTATTCCATTATAGTCCAATTTCATTTTGTAAAGCTGGGATAAAACTATTAACAAAAAGTTTACGGACATACACTTAACGAAACTCGTAAAGTACTCCGATTTCAAACTTGTAGAAAAGATATATATTCCAAAATATATGCCCAGTAAATATAAAAATGTGCATTGGCTCATCCTGTTGTCTGCTTGAATAATTTTGACACATAACCAACTCTGTGAAACAAATTTTCGTGGAAAGCTATAGAAAACCAAAAATCTGTTATATTGAATACAACAAATGCTATAGACAAAACTTTAGTCGGAGTACTTATAAGTTTCGTCTAGTATATATAAACAGCCAATAACCTAATATTTAATGCATGTCTTAACAAAACATTTGGAAAATTGAAATTTATCCTATCATCAGACTCACATCGTGGTATAAACTGCCTATCGAATAAACTTAGCTTTATACTCATTCGTGAAATTTTATATACTCTGACGTCATCGGAACTACTTTCTTGAGTTCAAATGTGTTTTGTGTATTGGGCTCAACCGTGTAAGATACTATTCTTTTTAAATATAATTTTACTTGTCGAGTATTTGAAAGTTGAAAATGCTTAACGCATATGCTTAATAAAACGTTTCGAAAAGTTCGTGAATTGTTATAACCGTTTTTTTAAATCCTGGGACTACTTAGGTATGTACGCAGAACGGTTTGTTTGCTTGCACACGCGGAAGAATACTAAAGGGCAGATAGTTGGGAGAATCCAGATTTTTTTCTTTTATTTTCGTGTCTAATTTAAAATTATCAGATTATTAGTTAGAATGATAGGATAAATAGAATACTAGGTTAGTGTTGGATAAAGATAAGTTTATCCTGCTTGGCTTAGAAAAAATAAACCGTTCGCCAAGGCTCGCGGTTTATATTTTCTTAGCCTCGCATGATAAACTTATCTTTATCCAACATTAACCTAGTATTCTCTATATACATCATTTAGCGTGAAGCAATAATCCGGAATGTGCATTTTGAATAAATTTCAAATCCAATTACTCCGTCTTTGCATTGAACTATATCACATTTCATCATATTTCCAGCATATGTTGAATGTAGGGGATTTGTCACGCCATTGAATGACATTGAGGTGTCATGGCTTGTATCTTTAGAATGTTTACCAGAATACATTAGTCACGAAAACATGATGTACTAACAGAGAAAATACAATAGGAATTCATGCTGGAAGGGAATTTCCGTTATGCGCTGCTGAATTACCATTAATTTGCCTTTTTAAGTTAGGTAAACACATGCGCCAACTGGAACTATCGTTGTATTTGATAGTCGAATACTTGAACAGCGTCCTAAGTCTTTGCACAAAGCGTTTCACATGTAAATGAGTTATTAAGATATTATTTCATGATATTATTTCATGTTCAAACTTACCTTGGGTATAATCTACATTTTGATTGGACGACATACGCGTCAAGTGACAAACTTTATGTGTAAAATTGAATTTGTGTCTATTGCAATATCGTGTTATCGCGCCTAATAAAATAAAATGGAAACAAAATTCGATGTCGGCTTCGCTCGGTCCGCCCTTCTTACATTCTCATTAAAATCAACTGGATCTGACCACATCGTATAGAGGGTCGTCTCAGAATGACCTTTGTATAAGCCAATCAAATCGGTGGCAACAGAATCGTTCAGTATACCAGGGGAGAAGAAACCGCATCAATCTCACAATACGGTAGAAAGATGTCGAAGTGGCTGGGAGAGCGGTAGCTCATTCGATAGAGCATTCGCCCCGTAAGCAAAAGGCCCCGGGTTCGAGTCCCGGTCAAGCTGCACATTTTTCTCACCCTGTGATAAATGTTTTACCGCGTTTGAAACGCGCTATTTAATTGGTCTAAAATCGAGCACTTGATTATGCATATAAATTACTAAAAAGGTCAATCTGACGTGACCCCTAATACGATGTTGTCAGATACTAGTCGCGGATAGTAGAGGATATTAGGATATGATTTTAATGAGATTGCCCTTCTTTATAAGTAATATTTCACTTAATATGTTCTAACTACATGTACATGTATTACACGGATTGCAGGATTTCCAAATACATTAGCAGTAATGTTTACCTCAATGAGACAACGTTGCACACAAGGTTGGGTCCCTAGCTACAAGGTCAAGATCATATTAAGATGTGTAATGTCATGCTGTCTGAGTTATAACATAGAGATGGATCAGAGGATTCTTAAATGATTAGGCAGTAACATTTGTATCAATAAATCAATGCGGCCCGCTCAAGAATTGAGATAAAAAGTTCACCGACTAGAATCCATGTTACATGTTACCCTTGGACATTTAGTTAAAAATAGTGATCAAATTTCATTCAAAACAAATCCCGATAAATATCATTGGTCTGACCTAGATTCGAACCAAAAACCTTCAGAGTCGAACTCTAGCATATCATAATTGAGATAATCAGGGAGTGTGGTATTAGAAGATTCTAAATAATAAATAATGTATTGTAATACAATAAAGTCAATGTTTTTGTACAGTAGACCGAAAGTCACAAAATATTTTACTTTATCTGGTCAAAATTGCCATACCTTTTTTTAAAAATAAAACTTATATTCTCTCAAAAATCGTAGTACATGGTAGAAGGTGTGTTTAACGATGATGACGTCAAACGCGTGGGAGTAAGGACAACAGCACCCAGGATATACTTTTTATCGAACAGTAGTAATTAAAATGCGCTGCGATGAATCCATAAAATTAAAATATAAACGAGTTGTCACGTACAACATACAGCCAGTTTGGACTCTGCTTCCCGATTGATTGACAGTTTCACGGGATGCTTTTTCATGTAAGAGTGTCGCTGGGTACATTTATATTTTGAGCTAACGAAATAGTACGTTTTACAGTTTGTCTTCCTTGGTCGTCCAATGAAATGCTTGCATTTCGTTCAAATTTCGAAGAAGATATTGCATATGGGCGGAGCTTGATGCGGCGGCGACTGATTGCGTCAAAATATAAATGTACCCAGTTACATTGCCCCTGAACCATACATAAAGTATCAAGTGTGCTGTCAGTCAAACAAGAGGCGGCTCCATAATGCGAGGTTAGAAGCAAAGCTGTATGGTTTCGCGTCGCTTGCGATTAATTCCATAAAATCTAAAATATAAACGACAACTAATACTTACTGTTTTTCCGACTTAATCTTCCAGTGAAATGCTTGCATTTTGTTTATTTATTTTTTTTAAAATATTGCATAAAATGATCCGTGATGGCTTGATATGATGAAAATATGAGTGGATGCTGCCTACGCGATCTTATGACTAAATGGGCGGAGCTTGTTTCGGCGGTAAGTGATTACGTCATGTTTTGCATACAGCCTTATAAGATGTACCCAGTAATACTGCCTGTACTGTCAATCAAACGCGAGTTGATCCAATTACGCGAGGTCAAAGGCAAAGATGTATGCGTACGTGAAAAATCGATTATATTTTAAATTTTATTGATTTATCGTAGCGCTCCGCTTCGCGTCGCTTGCGATTCAAGATATAAACGATAACTTATACTAATACATAATGATTTCTTCCTTTTATTTAAGTCATTTGTTTTCAAGCCATGTTTAAGCAGTCGCATTAGTTGGTTCTTGTAACACGTTTATGAATACGAAGGAAATGCTTTATGTGATTTAGTTGTTATCTTAGAATAATTTTGATACTTTTGTCTGAACTACGTTTTAGATGTATAGACTATTTTTACATCATAATAGCCTTATACATAAAGACAATGCATATCAAAAACCTGTTTTCATTTTTTTATTTTTCCTTATCTTTTACTTTATCTTACACCTCTTACCAAAGGTAGCTCTGCTTGTAATTGCACATGAACACATGCCCTATGTCAAACACTAAAATTTCAAAGCTGAAATTAATGTTGATGGCATGACACTGATGTTCAGGCAGTAAATATAAAAGGAATTGCTTCTTTTGTGTGACCATTATCACCGTTTTAATCGATGGAGAGAGATATCTAAAGCCCCTTTTATAGCAGCTGGTAGACCTTTTCAGCAGATTTCGGCCAATAAGAATTGATCAGAAATTTATGTCTAAGCACACCTGCTTTCATGTTGCAGTGTACACAATAACTAATGGTCAGGTTGAATTATTTACTTTTCACAAATAAACTGGACATGAAAATTGTGTGCAGAATCTGTGCTGCAGAATGTTTGCTTTGTAACGGTACCGGAATTAAATACGATCTTACGGTACAGCTACAGACAAAAATGACGCTAAATATCTTTTGTGAAGATATTTCTACTTTCTGAAAACATTCAACTCCACGTACAATGTTGACTTTTTTTGAACATATTTTATGATTTCCCAAAGGCAACTGATCATAAGTTTTATGAAGAAGACATAATAAACAAGGGTATGGAAAATATGTCAGCGAGGGATATTAAATATACGAGTAAAGTAATCGTGTTAGCTGTCTTCAAAACCAATATTTTTACCGTCATAACTTGATATTTTTTGTTTAAAAAAATATTTCAATGACGTTTTCTATGGTTCATATATATTCGCAGTGGAATTATAAGCAATGTAAACAATCTCACGCATGGTGCGTTAAAATTGGTTATTCTTCAGAGAGTGCTGTGATAAGATATACGATATTTCGACAAAATCGTATTTATGAAAAACACAATATAAAATACGCAGGCCATATTGTAGCTTAATTCATAAAACTTATGAAATATTTCATTCAGTTTTAACTTCACTGTAAGCCACAAATTGATGTGAATCCACTAATCCTATAGAGGAAGCGGTGAAATAAACTTCATTGCAATCTATGAGCTTTTTTCGGCGTAAGCTGTATAAAATGGATTTTGACCTATTTCATGAACAAATGAAATCTTGGTTAAGAACCGAAGAGTTCGGAAAAGCACTCGTTTCATTGATTTGCATAAATCATTTTAGGATATTCCACCGTAAAATGGTAGTTTCAGGGTGCATGATTGTCAATTGGCAAATAACAATTTAATGTACCTATTTAAACATAAAACCATCCAGCTGAAACATTCAAACATAAAAACTAAGCATTTGTAAAAATAAACAGTTGTGAGTCTTTAGAGAACGTAGTAAGCCTAACTGTACTGGACTCGTCGCTCTAAGTCGCAAAACTCGCAGTGTATAAATTAGCTAACATAGTGAAACGATTTTAGGCCATTATATTATAATCTTTTGGCTTAATAGGTGCTGGAATAATTGTTTAAATTTTATTTGATATATGATTCAGTTTTGTTATTTCAGTTTTGTTATTTCAGTTTTGTCTACAAGGTGGTAATTAAATATTTATATTATCTTGAATTACCTCCCTTCCTTATCCCAGTGGAAATATATAAATTTTCAACATACAATTATATATAATTGTGTGCGTCTGTTCAAGACCAAAGATGATTCGTGCGTGCATTCGAAACGCTTCCTTTCTTTCTTACGCTATTTGGTGAAATGTAAGATTTGAGGCGGCGAACAGCCAGGTAGCAGTTGTAGAAATACGTTAAGTATTTTAGATAAGGTTATTTCTGCACCCAGAGAGCATTGCGCTATCATGTGTGGTGCAACTTCGTAGGATTTAGGGTTTAAAGAGATCTTTTGAAGCTCAGAGTTTAAAAAATAGGAAAAAAATATGGCTGACTTGTTTAATTTCGTTTAGGCTATTGGGATAATTTTGTGTTCAGTGATAAATTCAGTTTTTTTTTATCATAGATTCTCAAATAAATTAAATCTGATTATTTCAGACAATCAATCATTGCTACAATCATTCGAAATTAAGCTTTATATATATTTCATAGCTTAACTTTAATTTATCTAATCATACGACCAGGAGAGGCACAAGGGAAATTTAGTTTCAAATATCTATATTTTTTCAGACCGCTTGGACACGTTACAATACCGTTTGCGCAGTTGGTTAAGTGCTGTTTGTCCGCGCTATTTCTGCAGAAGTAGGGGTCCCAAGATCGAATACCATTGAATGAACTTTTTTATGTTTCGCTTATATTACATTTTACCCCTCCCCCCTTTTTTGTTCACTTACCCGGCACATCTCATAAATTTAGCAACAAATACGTTTATAGCATTTTTTAAAATCTACAGACCATTTTAAACTTGCCAGCATTATTATATTGAATATATTATATTTTATCACTTTTACATTCTTTAATTGTTTTTTGGGGTTTTGGGGGGTTTTTTTGGTCGCCGAATATCTTTTTTTAAAGATATTTCCTTATTCTTTTAAATATGTTATTATTTTATAGTACATGTACATGTATTAAGTCCTTTCAAAATTATATCTTCTACTATTTGAATTGGCATATTTATTTATATTTAATATATTTCTTGCATTATCGATACGGGTGCGACACTGTCATTTAGTTTTCACAGCGAAAAACTGACAATGCGATTACCTTTTTCAAATGCATCGTTTGCAATTATTTGTCCTCTCTTTTTTATAAACGAATATTTCTAAAACAAGCCCACTTCTCTATCGGGTATTTGTACTGAGCCCTGTCGTTTCTGTAGTATTTTTTTTTACTGCAAGAGCAATAATGTGGTTTACCTGAATCGTCCACGTACTTTCGGGGACATTTTTCATAATTCATGTTTCATTTCTTTACAAAATGTATAAGTTCATGCAGTCATTTATTTTCATCATTCATGAAGAACGTATTGAGGAATGTCCTTCTATCCTATTTTCATAAGATTTTATATACCACGTTTATTATGTAGTTAGTTTCATGCCTGTGGAATTGTTATGGTGAACTACATGTATAGTGTATGGCTTCTGTCCTGCGTAATTAGCAAAGCGGTAAGCAAGGGCACATTTACGTCCCTTAAGACTTGACTATTTGAGATTACCGTCGCTTCGACAGTATTTCAGCCTAGCTAATTACAGGTGGAGGAAGACCCCGAAGGCACGGAGGCATCCGGGTAGAACCACCGTATATAATGAACATAACAAAAACGACTAGCCTTATTCAAAATGAAATATACTCCTATAATGTTTTAAAGGTCACTAACATACAAGATGGTTTAGATTAATTGGAACCGTATGAAAGCCTGAACGTAGGAAGCTACATTTTTTTTTTCTAAATGCTTGTATTTTACCTTTAAATAAAATTGTTCTTGCCCATTGCTGCTGGCTGGGCATGAAAATATTCATTCAATCTTGAGAATCTAAGTCTGTATAAGATGGTTCAAATCTTTTGATATAAAAGTTAAACGCCCTTTTATGGTCAGGAAAGTGGCCAAGAATTGTCCACAATGAAAGATGTTCATTATGATTAATGAACGTCGATGAATCATTTCTTTTCGTTTCTTTTTATCACATCATAACTATCTCTTACAACGAGTTCATTTGTGCGTTTTCTCTAGAATTTAATAGCCACGATGCATGATTTTCCATTCGGCCTATGTAATCATATCATGGTCCTTAGAGTCACTGCTAAAACCAATACTACTACCCTGGAGTTCCCGTTTCTCATCTCTTACAATATAACATTCTCCGATGCCGATGGTCAGCATTTATTTTTGATTTGCACAAAAATTCATTTATATCTCTGCAAGTTAATCACTTTAGAATAATTTTAGAATAATTTGCCCTAGCGAGCGGTATTGTTTTTTGTTGTTGTTGTTTATAATAATATTGTCTATTGAGAATTTCACATTATTTTTGAAGAATAATAATCAATCAAAATTTGTCCGCGCTATTTCTCGGCTAGCATTTGTGGGTTTTCAATTTAACTTCACCATACGTATTAGTACAAAAAACACTCTATGCATTTCTTCGGCAATTGTCAATAATGTCTCTTTGTTCCTATTTAGGAACTATTTTTGACTTTACTATAACCACATATTTCTGTGTGGCAAATAAAAGGAAATGGGAAAATAGTAATTTAGTGGTAACTGTCTACATAGTCTTCTTTTGCAACCATAAGTTCTGCAGCTTTTACTGTGACAATGCTATCATCGAAAATTCACACAAATGTTGTATGTTTTATACATCAGTTGTATCAAGACTGCAATTGATACGGAAATGTAACTGTGTGAAGACCATCATGAAATGGTTAATGTAACTGTGTGATGACTGTCATGATATGGTAAATGTAACTGTGTGAAGACTGTCATGATATGGTAAATTTAACTTTTTGAAACTATCATGATAGGGTTAATGTAACAGTGTGAAGACTGTCATGATATGATAAATATAATTGTATGAAGACTGTCATGGCATGGTTAATGTAATTGTATGAAGACTGTCATGGCATGGTTTATGTAATTGTGTGAAGACTGTCATGACATGGTAAATGTAATTGTATGAAGACTGTCATGATATGGTAAATGTAATTGTGTGAAGACTGTCATGATATGGTTAATGTAACTGTGTGAAGACTGTTATGACACGGTTAATGTAACTGTGTGAAGACTGTCATGATATGGTTAATGTAACTGAGTGTAGACTGTCTTGATATGGTTAATGTTACTGTGTGAAGACTGTCATGATGTCATGATATGGTAACCGTTAATTGTCAATAGTGTCATGATATGGTAACCATAACTGTGTCAAGACGGTATATGAGGGTATGCCTTATCTTAAACGTATTAATTTTGTACGTATGCCCCTTTTTATTTAATATTCAGGCATTTTATATTGATCCTTTTAATTTATCTGTCGATAATTCCGTTTGATGTGCGTCTTTGCATTTTGTGTTTATAATTAAATACACCTAGTGATTTGTTATTGGTCTATCGATAAAATGCTTCTTTGATTGTGTGTTTGTTGAATAGTATTATAAGAAAAAGAAATATAAATGAATTAGATTGGTCTTTCTTTTTTATGCCCCCCTTCGAAGAAGAGGGGGTATATTGCTTTGCTCATGTCGGTCGGTCGGTCCGTAGGACGGTCCGTCGGTAGACCAGACCTTGTCCGAGTGATAACTTAAGTTCTTTTGACCTTTAAGTCTCAAACTTCTGTGTTGTTGCTCAGATTAGTAGATGACCCCTATGATTTTGGTGTCATTACCTCAAAGGTCAAGATCACAAGGTCACATGTTGTGTATGTATAATACCAGACCTTGTCCGAGTGATAACATAAGTTCTATTTGACTTTTAAGTCTCAAACTTCTTGTGGTTGTTGCTCACGATTAGTAGATGACCCTATCGATTTTGGTGTCATTACCTCAAAGGTCAAGGTCACAAGGTTGCATTTGTATATATGTTTGATGACTTGGCCACTATATGGAAATTATGCAAAAGACTTTTTATTACTTAGATCAAGATAACATAATTTATGTTGTAATTTGGTTTTGTTTTAAATTTATTTTAAGGTTTTTTTTTGGGTTTTAAACCTAGAGCACTAAGTCTTAATGTTTTGTTTCTTTATAACTGACAATGGTCTTTCACTTAAACCTTTGTGGACTTGTGTAAATATTTCTCCAGCCCATTTATTTCAGTAAATGTTTAGTTCCACATTTTAGCACATTATATTTTCACTCAAATTTTTGAAGTTTGACAATTTTTTGTGACAAGCCAACATTATGAAGGCAAACTCCTTGCATGTAATATAGCTATATACATATTATGGCATATGAGGGGGGCATATATGTTTCACAAACATTTCTTGTTTATAGATTCCACACGATTCATTGAAAAATTACAAACTACACTATATTGTTCCTGTACTTGTATGTATGTTTACATGTACCTTATTTTTAATGCTAAATTTGGTTATTAGATATAATAAAGGGTTAGCAATAACACTCTTGATATTCTATCTATTTTCAGTACAGTATCTGATAAGAGTTTTAACAACAGTTACTTATTTTTCTATTTATTTCCTTATTTGTCATTCCCAAACACATTTTAGACATAAATGTATCTTTTTACCAATGGCATGAAACCGATAACAGGGGGTTAAGTTGGAGGAAACTATCTACCGTTTCTATTGTGTGTATAATAAATTTTTGTCGTCAATATGGCAGTGCGAGAACTATATATATATACAAACTAAGAAACTTGGTCTAGAAGAGATGGATTGTTGGATTATGTAGACCTGTCAGACATGCATTCAATTGAGCTGATTTTATTCTGGCAATGTGATGCATCTGTCTAGCCAAAGTTAAGATAGTCCATGTTAATGTCCAGTGCCAAAAAAAGAGCTTTTGTGATCAAAATGCATCCGTCGTCGTCGTGCGTCATACGTCTACAACATTTAGCTTTAAAGGAAATCTCCTCTAAATTCGCTAACCTGAAGTTAATGAAACTTGGCATGGGTAATCGTCCTTGGTTTGCCATTGATAAAAGTTGCTAAAACAACCTAAAATGTCTTTTTCGGCAAAATAATTGATCAGAATCTAATTCTAGATGGTCACATCATGGCCCTTTTGACGTAATTGCTAAAATAATTTGACCCCTTGCAAAATGAAATTCAAGAAGACTATCTGTTCTTTCTTTTCTAAATATTCTTTCTTTGAAACTGTTTATCATAATACAGTGTTATTTGGCAAAGGACTCACTTCTAAGCTTATAAATGAATTGCTAAAACCAAAGATGGCTCATTTAAAAATGCTTCAAGTGCCTAGGACTGGTCATGTGTGATTATTTATATATCAAAGTCAAATAAAAAAAAAATCTAGCTCGCTGTTCTTGAGGGACACAAGGCAAGTCTGTTTCAATGATGCGGATGCTACTCATGAGCAATCAAGGGCTACCGCGTTGCCCTCTTGGTTATGAATATTTGATATCCTACGTGTTTAATTCTTAAATGCCACGACACATCACGGTTAATTTGGGACAACAATCTGGTGCATTTTGGGGAAGAGTCATGCGTCTAAAATACCATATCGATTTCAATGCAGGTGGGGGAACCTCATCGCATAAATCCTATGAATTTAACGTAAAAAGAGCTTCTATTGGAAAATGTTGACTTGATATTCTGGAAATCGCTCTTGAATTTCAGTAGTTATTTTCTTTTTCAGAAACTTATTAGGTTTTCGCCTCTGCAGAGGCGAAAACCTATTGTTCTTCTTCTGTTGATTTTTTTATTAGGTTTTCGCCTCTGCAGGGCTAAAACCTATTGTTCTTCTTCTGTTGATTTGCTTTTTTTTTTTTTTTAGGTTTTCGCCTCTGCAGGGATCAGATAGAAGAATTCTGTTTGCTGCATACGATTTGCAAGACATATACGCACAAAATATATTTGGTGGCGAATTTAAGAAATGCATGGTTTGTCCTCTAGAAACGGCCAAACTTCACTAAACTTCATGAAAACATGTTTTTGTCGCTCCTGACTTTATTTTCTGTTCCTTCTTTATGAAATATTCACACGTTATGTATTGTTATGTTTGAAAGGGCCTCATAATTGAAAAAATGAAAAAAATTGAAAAGGTCAAGGTCATATTACTATTTTTGTGTTTTTATTCGGTCACAAATAGCTCCAAAACTAAAAATATTTCATCCAGAGTATATGAACAATAGTTTTAGTTCTTAAATAGCTCTTTTCAGTTTTCAGTTTTTCAAGATCGGACTTAAATTTGGACATTTTACGGCAGTCCAAAGTTTGCTCCTTTTTTGAACAATTTTAAATCAGTTGTTGTATTGGGGTTTACCGTCGCTGCGATAGTATTTCAATCATATAGCGACGTCCAGATAATTACAGGTTGAGGAAGTCCCCGAGTACACAGAGGTACCCGGGTAGAACCACCGACCAACCGCAAGCCAGCTGGAAGGCTTCCTCACATGAAAAATCCGAAGTCCCTACCGGGATTCGAACCCACAACGGTGAGGGGCTGAGAGATTTGTAGTCCACGACTGTAACCGGTCGGCCACGGCGGCCCCTTTAAATCAGTATTTATGCTTCAAATTGTGATATATAAGAAATAGAATGTTCGACTAGTGCGATTTGTATACTTAATTGAACTAGTTGCTGAATTGCTAGGTACCTTAAGGTAAAATTTTACTCAATTTTGTTTCTCATTTTGCCGCTGGGGGGTGGGGACTCTTTGCTTGAAATCACTCTTTTGCTTATAACTGAAGAAGTTGAAGCCTGATTCAAATGCGGTTTGTTGCAATATGTTCCTTGTTGATAGCCTAATAAAATATAATGGTTTCGCGGGTACGAGTAGCTGAAAGATTTTGAGCTACGGAAGGTTGAAAGTTCGAACCTCGCATGAAAAATCTTCCCATTTTTGTAAGAGATCAGATAAAAGAACTCTCTTTGCTACATACGATTTGTAAGACATAAAACGCACAAAAATATAGGGTTGTGAATTTAAGAACTGTATGGTTTGTCCTCTAAAATACGGTCAAACTTCATTAAATGTTGGAAAAATAAGAATGTTCAAAAAAAAATTGTCGCTCCTGACATTATTTTTGGTTCAATCTTCATGATATTTTCACTAGTAATTTAGTCTTGTGATTCAAAGAGCCCGATAATTTATAATTTTAAAAAATACAAAGGTCAAGGTCATATTTTTATCATTGTTTTATTTCTTCGGCCCCCAAAAAGATCTAAAACTAAAAGTATTTTATTGAGAGGATTTGGACAAAAGTATTTTAAATTTTTTTTTGAAGATCGGCCAAAATTTTTTTTTTTAAAGTTGTGACATTTAAGAAACAGAATGTTCCACCCATGCATATTGTATACTTAACTGAACTTTTTGCTGCATTTCTAGATACCTAATTGTAAAATTCTAATCAATTTTGTTTCTCATTTAGCCGCTAGAGAGCGTTTTTCTTAAAATCACTTTTTTGCTTATATCAGCATTTTGTTCCTTGTTGGCAGCACCACAGAATGTGATGGATTTCAAAGAATAGGGTATGGGAAAATATTTGCGCTAGCAGAGATTGAGTGTTCTAACATTGCAAAAAAAATGTGCCAATGAGAGTAGGTCTTCGAAAAACCTTTGCGTTCTGTTTCATATATAAAATTGTGGCTGAGTAGAAATTAAGTGTTCAAGCTGATTAGGTTAAAAGCGAAAACCGAGATACCGATTGCGGTTCTAGTTATTACTGTTTAGTTTCTTGAAAAAGATATTGTATTATTTTATTATTTTATGGTTAAGTTTATAAATTTCACCGTTTTGATATTTTTGTTTCATCCCTCTATTTCAAAAACGTATTCGACATTTTTCTTTTCTTATTGGTTTCAGAGTAGCTAGAATGCTTGAAACCTGTATGTAATCCGACTGAAGACTACACTTAATACATCGTATGGAACTAATGATAAACGGTTTGCCCGCATTTAGAAACATTAATGCAGGATTTTCTGTCTATACACTATAATCTGAATGCTCTTAAAACAAATTGCGACAGAGAAATCACCTGTCTGCATTACTCCCAGTCGCTCAGACTCTCAATTGGCAAAAATGTTCACGCAAGGGAGTAAGATAAAATAGAGTCAAAAATTCATCTAAACGAAGGCAAATTCGTCAAATGAATGTTTAAAATCTGTTTTCATTATTATAGATGAAACTGAAGTGGAAACGAATAAAATTCGAGTGACGTAGCTGTATTGCTTACGTGTGGTTATGTTACATGTATCGTTTATATTCTAAATTGTGCGTAGTATTTCGTCAAAAAATAGTTTTCTATATAAGAAGACGCTACAAAATCTGCCCACGTTGTTCGACAGAAGAATAAAGTTTTTCTCGGCTATTCATTTAAGCACCGGTAAAATAAAAACGTGTTTTTTTTTTTAATGAATACTCGGTCGAACTGCACTGAGATATTTTCGTTAAACAGTGTCAATTTATCAAAACTGCAATTATTTTCCTCGTTTTAGTTTTAATTTGGATTTAATTTCCGAAACATGAGTAGTACCGGAGGTACCACATACGCACATACGCTTTGATACGCGTTGAATTTCTTATTTAAAGGATACATTAGATAAAGTGTGTATGAAGTCAAATTTGGCACATGGATTTTTTAAGCGAAACACAATAATAGAATAAGTCAATGTTGAGATAAAGGAAACTCCCAGGAGGCAAATCCCAATTTACTGTTTTATATATTTTTTTTTTTTTTTTCAAAGGATACGTGCAATATTTCATCAAGAGCAATGGGAAAGAATACTCTTTAACCTTTCAAAAAACGTAAATGTTGTTAATCTTAGAGTACAATCGATACTTTCAAAAAGCTAATAGATTACATTTACATTGGGGGTTTAGAAAAAAAAAACATCGTGTTGTAAAAGGGGTAGTCATAAGTAAGTGATCACTGCCTTATAACTTTTTCTTATAGTTTTAGACTACGTTTTCAATGTTTTTCACGCTTTTGGGTTATTATTCCTGTAATTTGTATGTGGTTCCCCAAACGCTATCTAAAATTAAGAAACCCACCAATGAAAATTGTCCGTTGACTCCTGTAAAGGTATAGTGAGGAAGTCAACGAAATGATACAACGTATCGTCACAATCTATAAGACGTATGGATACGGTCGAGCCCGAATTGAAAGTAGTGGCATACAAAACACTCGAAATATTCCGCAAACAACGTCGATGTCAGATGATTTTTGCGTTTTATCTTCGTGAACTTTTGGCAACATATAGGGTGGCAACCAGTGAGACTATGATTAAAAATAAAAAAAAAGTACTATAATCTCATGGGAACGATTCTTTGCCAAGCATTACGCCGAAACCGCATAGCACTTATTGATTGCAATTTAATTTACACGACAACGCAGAACCTCATGAAGGAAACGTTGTACATGAGCTGGAGTCATATCAGTTGGAAGTTCTCCATCAATCTCGTACCCGCAAGATCTGAGTCCCCTGATTTGATTTCTTTCCAAAACATAAAGAGTCACCACGGGGAATACGCTACGACAGTTTGGATAAATAAATGTGTGTTGTCCAGACGGATCAACCTTAGTTGCCTAGCATCCGACATCTAAGTGTTGCCAAGGAGATATATATATAATTTATTTCAAGGGAGAATACTGCTGTGGATTATAAACGCTAATCTTAAAAAGTTTATTATACAAGTACAAAAAATTTGAAGCAGTAACCAGTTATCCTTGACTGACCCTCGTATATCGGTAAATGACAATAAATTGTTACAATTCTGAAACTATATGAAATTCAGTTAAGTCAAGGAATTCTATATCTCGTTTTTTTATCTTTCGAATTTTATGCTCAGTTTTATCAGAGAACTTAAAATGCTATGCACCTCCTTATTTTTTCAGAATTACCGGAACGGTCTCAGCTGAATTTTTTTTATAACATTCAGTGACACCATGCCTCCGCTGATCTTTAAACTTCCAGGGAGACTTGAAGTACAAATGTATTTTGCTTTCGTAATCTTAAAGGTCTTGGAAAGTTTTTAGAGAATATTGAAATTGAATTTCGGAGAGTTTTATTTTGTATATGAGAAATGTATTCATACGCTCGTACTTTTAACTTTAAAACACGAATTACTGTAGGAAATAACAGTGCTTAGATGATGGATCACAGATAAAAACCATATATCAATTTAGACATGTTTAATGGTCTCTGAGAACCTGATCAACAGTTTAACTGCAGTTTTATCTGGTTTTATTTTAGTTTATAGGACACGGTCTCAATTTGGCTAATATGATCAAACAGTGAAATTATGTAGTGTTATGTTTAGTTTATTTAGAGATTCAGATTCTCCTTAGTGATTTTACGTTGATGAAATAATCTATTATCAACCTCAAGAAGAAAATCAAAAATTTTATAAGAGAAACGTAGATGACAGCAATAGCAGCAATCATAACTATGAAAAATATATGGATTTTCTGGACGAACTGCTGATCGGCAAAAAAATAGATATAAAGATTATCTTTTTCTGTATTTTAAAATATTCGAGTATATATTGTGATAACATTAAGTTTGCTTCAAGCAAACCTACGATAACCAATAATTAACCTTGAACATGAAATGCAAATACTAAACTCATATGATTTTTAATTCTTACAATGGTGTGAGCAATTGTTGCTGCTTTTTACCATTGCTGACCAAAATTAGCCTACACATCCGTACAGTCTAATCATGGTCTGGACTGTTCACTTTTAGGTCAATAACACTCCAATAAACACATAATGGTAAAGTCCAAAATGAAGAGATAAAAAGACCAATTAAGAAATATAACATGGTAAGGGTTAAACAAGCGGGTCATATTGACCCTTTATCGCGCACCTGAGTACTATTAGTCAACGGGCGTCAAGTAATGTGTGCTCTGGTAACCTAATGGTACTATGCGTATTTAAATCTTTAAATTTCCGCTGTACATTGAGATAATTTTGTAAAAAGAGGGCCATTATCCAACAGAAAAATAAAATAAACTGGCCTGATATTTTTTCTCTCCTTCCACAACTATGTTAAAATTTCGTGGTCCATAAACCTAATATTAAAAAATTAAAGGCCTAACAAAATTAAGCCATATAGAGGTACAATTCTTGTATACTGTACTTCTCCTAAATAAGATCTATCCACCTATTCATATATATTTCATGACAATAGCTTATCAGTAAATTGCAGGCATGAAGAACTTGGAGATTTTTGGTGAGCGTTGCTAAGGCAGAGCAAGGTATACTCTCTTTTATGCCTTCAGAAAGACAAGAGGGGGTTCATTTAGACCCGGATCATCTACCCTCGTTAAAGATATGCCAACTGCAGCAGAAAGGGTATGCGTGCTCTGGTACGCAGAGATTCGCGTAAGGACCATATTTGCTGATATTCTTATTTCTAAAATATAAACTGCCAAGATAATATGTTTTCTGTGTTTGGTAATTTAAAACTTCCAACAGACAATATTCCATTACACTTCAATTTTGTCGACAAGAGAAAGTTATAGAGCAGCTATCGAAAAATTTAATGAGATCCCGATCCACAGCACATCACATCACATCACATTATTTTGAAGATTCGTGCAGTTCTGGAACCTACTCATTTGAGCTGAACACAAGCTGAAATGCTGTTATTATAGAAAAAACTTTTGAAGCCTACATAATCATCAAGTTTATTTCATGTGGAGTGAAAACAGGGGTGTAAAAAGGCATCCAGGATCAACAACCTTCTGTAAGACGGCTGGAAGGCTTCATCTAATGAGAGATTCGGGTGAGCCTACTGGACTTAAACTTACAGCTGTTGGGGCTAAGAAAATGGTGCGTTATATTCTAAGCAGTACATGTTCCATTGTATGCAGTATATAATCGAAACCGAAGAATAACATAAAGACCGGGTTTGCTTATTTTTCTGTTAGAAATTCAACGTTTTGAGACTTATGGACATGGAGGACTGTCGATGAGGGTCATCCTGGTTGAACCAGACGAAGACCAATGATCTACTGCAGCTAAAAGGTGTTACGACTACACCCAGTAAATTTTGTTGGCCCCATTTCCTGTGCGATTTGGAATATTAATAACATATATCCCAACCTGTATGAACAGCACATTAGGAGAATAACCAGAGTATGAAATATATGTTGTATTAACGAGAGGGTTGTTTTGGTCCTTCACCGCTCATATGGGTATCAGTATTTTAGAAATATACAATGATATTTATTTCATTTGTATTGTGACACGGGTATTATTTTGGATATATCAATGTCCCCTATTCATTTATAAGCCAATAGCCATAGTTGCATTTTTAATTGTATTGTACACCTTGATAATCCGTTAGTAATAAGAGATGTTTATAACATTTTTACTATGAAGTTCTCATCATTAATAAATTGTTTAAAGCGTCCTCCCCGGGAGCGGGAGGTCGTGGGTTCGATATCTGTTCGCGACATACCAAAGTCGTAAAAATGGTACTGGTATAGCTATCTATTTGTATCGCTTGCTTGGCACTCAGCATATAAGGATAGTTCCAGGACTGGTTGTCCTGGTGTCAGAATAATGTGACTGGGTACATCATGCCACATATCTACGGCGTGATACTGCGATGTGGCAGCACTATATCTGTCTAAAGTAGTCATAGCCCCAAATGTCTGTCGGAGAGATACATTGCAATCCTGTGAATACTTTAGATCACCATTCTTCGCTGTGTATTCTGTCTTGATCCAGTGGTAACATACCCGACTAAGGATCCGAAAGTTGTGGGTTCGAACACCCTCAGGAGCAAGAATTTTTTATTACCTTATCAGTCTTAAAGTACTGGTCCATCCCACGAAACGTCAAGATGTTGTAAGGAATTATTTCCCAATCGACGTAAAATATATGAATTCAAATTAAATGTATATCAATGAAACGGTCACCCACGGCATGATGCGTAAACGGGAAAATTATCAATAAATATACTATGATTGAAATTGTGTGACGTAGGCCGTACATGAAGTGCAGCAATTCATTCATCTCTATGTATACCGCTCATTGAAATATGTTTGGTCCTCACAGCAAAATGATATATATGCTACAATAACCACAATTTTGGTTTTGACACACAATGTGCAGAGACACCTCCCGTGCAATAAAACCGAAAGTAGGGGGTTATCAAGAAATTTATATAAACATCGGCCAATTTATTGGTATCTTCTTGAAGAATATACATAAAAAGATATAAACGATGCTTATATTAACTCGCTTAAGCCTGTAAAAGTGGTCGAGGTTGCGTTCCACGTTGGTACATGTCACTAAACTGTTTGTCCGGGTTTCGGATAATTGAAATATGAACATTCATATACGCAGCAAATATAATCTAATATTCCGTGCAATAGTCACTTTTGAGCAATTCACCTATTTAAAGTTACTTCTTTACTTTTTCTTGACCCTCCGTCCATCGTGCATGGCAGAGAATGGCTGGTGCGAACGTAGCGAGGTTTTCTTCAGAGAGACCGCCGATATGGCTATGCACCTTGGTCTTGTTCAATATTATTATACTTACGCATGTTATGCCCCTATTAATTTTGGTTTCTATTTAAAGTTCGATTATGGCTGATATCGGCCAATTATGACTTTTTTAAAATTAAAAATTGCCTAAAATTAAAAATTGCCGGATTTCATATTGTTTGCACTAATGTTTATAGCCATAATTTCCAGGCCAAGTTCGATTATGGCTGATATCAGATAATAAGGTAAGGAGTTATGGCCATTTAATTCATAAAAATGCCGGATTTTACTGTTTACACCTTATCATCTTCATTTCTTATGCAATCATTTTGAAGTTTCATTGAAAATGCTTACAGCCATAATCTTTCAGTCAAGTTTGACTTCAAATTTTGAATACAGGTACTGTTTGGTATGTGGAAGTGAAATGATCTCATGGATTATGTATTCAGTACAAATATGCTATAATTTAGTAACTTGTACATGCAATGAAGGCAGTTTATTCTCAGGTGGACGTCTTCAGGGCCATCGCCCTCTTGTTTGAAATATTACCTACTGTTTCATTTGTACATATAACATGCATTGCATGTTATGTATGTATTGTGTATATGGGCCAGAGGCCTTTTGTACTAAATAACATCGCACTGAATTGATACAAATTTTTTTTTCAAAACCTGAAGTATGCCAGAAATGCATCCCTCTTTTGAATTTGTGTTGCTTCTGTTCCCCCGACACGAATGATATTTCAATTCAAGAGCAATAGATTGATTTTAAATTCCTTTTAAGCTCCATATCTCTACAACCATGGAGATTTCTCTCAATATGTTTAATGTGTAGTCATTGGCATCTGTCATCAGTAATAAAAGGTGAACCCCAAATAAAATATTCATAGCAATGTAAATTACCATAAACCACAATTGCTGGCTCCGCCTGATTGAAGCACAATGTATTCTATCTAAATGTCGCTACTTTCACTGAGTGTCAAACAAAAAGTATTGTTCATTATAACCAAACTTGTTTCAAGAAGCAAATGACAAAACTATTCAACTGGTAATTTCACACACTGCAATCACCCTTTAAGATTACATATTCTTATGTCATAGACAAATTACTGCTTACGTTAGTTTATCCAGACAAATCTAACCGAAAATGCATCATTATGACCCTTTGATACGCTTTTAAAAAGCTATACAAACTAAACTACGATGTCTGATTTGGTTGTACGCAACCATGGCTGACTGAATAGATTAAGGATCGAAAAAATTGAGTACTCGGCGGGAAAAAAAAGAAAACAGAATTAATGAGCACACTTTGCTCTTAATTGTCAGCGGCAACTAAATAAGAGTAATGAAAACAAGACATATCTTTCAGAAAAGATATTCGGCGTTGGTGGGGGTTAAGGTAATGACGTGATTTGACTATTGGAGTTTACTGTCGCCTCGACAGTATTTCAGTCATATAGCGACGTCCAGCTAATTACAGGTGGAGGAAGGCATCCACGGAGGCATCCAGGTAGAGCCACCGATCTACCATAAGCCACCTGGAGGACTTCCTCACATGAGGGGTTGAGTGAGTGTTAAAGTCAGCGACTTTACCCTGCCCCGTTAAAGTAATGGCGAATGTAGAACAGTTACAAAATGTAAAGCGTCTCTACGCAGCAATCGGCAAAGTAAACAGACTAAAATATATTGCAGATGTTTATAATGTTACGCTCGAAACAAGTTTCCATTTGCAAGTAAGAGAACAACTTTTTATCAAAGCAACTATAATCAAGTTCGAATACGTTTTCGTATATACGAAGCATATGCTTCAGCTGAATTTGTCATCTTAACAAAGAATTTCCCAAAGTATAAGAGTTTTCTACCAAAGAAAATCGTTAAAATTTTCATTTCATTTTATGTTACGTCATCATCAATTAATAGGTCAAAAGTAAGGTCAGACATTTACACCGAAAAATACTTCACACAAAATATTCAAACTCGATTTCTCCTGCAAATCCATGCATCCGATGAGAAGATCTTAGTTACGCATTATGGAAGTGATTTTCCTGCGCACAATCATGCTTTATTCTAACAATAAAAAGCAAAATATTTATGGAAATATGATATAAAACAGTCGCATCATTTCGTAAATGTCAATACTTTCATTCAAATGTTTGACTATATAATCTTTGACGTTCTAACAAAAGTGACTGAATATCATCCACCAAAGGAAATAAACAGCGTAAACGTCAACTTTGAACTTTGCATATTTTAACTGTCTGAATATTTTGATTACAGAATTGTTGGATGTTTCAAATGACCTCCCTTGCTTCGCAGAGAGTCTTGTTGTTCATACAGATGGCGCATCTATATACAGTTGCAAAAGTAATACTGACTAAGGGAATACTGCTACTCATCTTGCAAGACTTTAACTGAGCGCAGTTAATGCTACAGCCGATCTTTATCGTAAAAAAATCTGAGAAAATCACATTTGTCAAATAAAAAGTAAAACAATGCAAGATTGTTTTCTGTTGATAGGATCAACTGCCGGTTAATTATTGACAAGGTCTAAAAGTTCATGGACCGGTTAAAAGAGTAAAAACACGCCAGGGGTCTTGAGTAATATGGTTAACATAATCAAATATTAAGGCTGTCAAACAGATTCAAAGAAAGTTGTATGTGTATGTGATACATTGTTTATTTACAGATATAATTTAGTACTATAATATTTAGCCCTTGCAAAACGCCACTGTTTTCTTTTAAAAGTTCTTTTTTAAGTCAATAGAGTTGTCATTTGTACAGAAAAATATCCTTATATTGATAACAAGAGGGCCAAGATGGCCCTGTGTCGCTCACCTGAGTAAGATGGCTGTGTTAGGCATAATGGCAAAAAAAAATATTTTTCTAACATTTGACTAAGTGACCTACATATTGAGCCTACCTGAATTTTAACTCAACTGGGAATTCATGCAGTCATCATTCATATCAAGTTTAATGAAGACTAGGACAAAAATGTAGGCCTCTAGAGTGTTCACAAGATTTTTCTAAGATTTGACCTGGTGACCTAGTTTTTGACCTCATGTGACTCATTTTCGAACTCATCCAATATATCAATTAGACAAACATCCTGACCAAATCTATTGAAAATTGGGCTAAAACTGTGGTCTCTAGAGAGTTCACAGGTTTTTTCTTAGATTTGACCTGGTGACCTAGTTTTTCACCCCACATGACCCAATTTCAAACTCATCTGAGATATCATGTAGAAAAACATCCTCACCAAGTTTCATGACGATTGGGCCAAAACTGTGGCATCTAGAGTGTTCACAAGCAATTGTTGACGACGGACGACGGACGACGGACAAAAGGCGATCACAAAAGCTCACCCGAGCACAAGTGCTCAGGTGAGCTAAAAAGAAATCAAAACACGTGATGAAATTAAACAGAAAACCTACGAGAGGCATTGTAGAAGTTGTTGTTGTTGTTGTTTTAAAATTTAATGAGGTTTAATCTCTGCGGATTACAGCATTATGTATATAATTCTGGGTGTGAACTGCAGTTTCTCAAGTCAAATTTACAAAAGGTACATTATGTATGTAGTGAGTATGTCATAATAAAATGGTTAATCCCTGCCAGGGAAAATGACGTTACTAATTAAGAGATATGCCTAAAGAGATTGATATTATTCACTTAAGGTGCGTATAAATCAGGATGTAGAGTTTCCTTAACCCTATACCTCATACATATGCTTTTTGACGCCCCTAATATGTACCTTATAAAGCCTGATTTGCAAAAAGCAACAGTTAAACCTTACCAAATTTAATGGTAAATACCTCATTTCCAAATGACTGAGGAGTAGTGAACAGCATAAAACCTGATAAGCCTGCGAGTTACTCACATGCTGATCTCGTTTATGCTGTTCGCATAGGTTTTTTATGGTGTTTTGTATGATCGAAGCTTCGACCTCCCGCTCCCGAAGCAGATGTCTTAACCATGGGATCGGTTATGTTTTAGAACTTTGACCTCCAACTGTGACCTTGACCTTTGAGCTATGAATCTGGTTTGGTTCTTGTGCATGACACTCCGTCTCAATGAGCTTGACATTTGTGCCAAATTATTTGAAAATCCTTTAATCCATGATGAAGTTACAGTCCGGACAAGCAAAAAGGTACATGTTTTTGAACTTTGACATCCATCTGTGACCTTGACCTTTGAGCTATGAATCAGTTTCTTGTACATGACACTCTGTCTCACTGAGCTTGACATTTGTGCCAAACTATTTGAAAATCTATCCATTCATGATGAAGTTACAGCCCGGACAAGCAAAAATGTACATGTTTTTGAAAATTGACCTCCATCGGTGACCTTGACCTTTGAACAACGAATCCGTTTCTTGTGCATGACACTCCGTCTCACTGAGCTTGACATTTGTGCCAAGTTATTTGAAAATCCTTCAATCCATGATTTAAGTTACAACCCGGACAAGCAAAAAAAATACATGTTTTTGAAATTTGACCTCCATCTGTGACCTTGACCTTTGAGCTATGAATCTGGTTCTTGTATATGACACTCTGTCTCACTGAGCTTGACATGTGTAACAAATAATTTGAGAATCCTTCCATCCATGATGAAGTTATAACCCGGACGAGACCAAATCCGGACGGACGCACGCACGCACATACATACACCGAACCGCCATTGTGACAACTAAGTCGAGCTCACCGCAAGCGGGCTCGACAAAAAGCATTATTGAAATATAGCTGTAATTGAGCCATTCAACTCAGTGTGGCAGAGATCAATGTGAGATCCTCTGCGAATGAGATAAAAGGTAGAATTACAGAACCACGCTGAAAATAACTATAGATAAAATTTAACTAAAATAAAATGGCTTATTGTCCTTCATGAATGGGATAATTCGGAATACCCCGATTGTTGAAAACAACAGTTCTTTTCTACAAAAGATCCAACTAGCAGTGATCCAATACATAAAACTTCAAATGACCAAAATATGTTTGGTAATTTGGTAAATCCCAATATCGATTGATGATTCCAAGTGAAGATGGTTGAACAGACCCAACGGAAACTAGCGATCAACACATATTAAATCAAAAACCAAATTTTCTTAAATTTTCTTTGTCTACAATTCTGTTATACAAAAACTGTTGATTATAATAAAATGCTAAATAAATTATTCAAACTCTTTAGTCAAGATATTAAAATACCAAAATATGAAATCTAAATGTAAACAAATAGTGCAGAAAATTGTTTATAGTCGTAAAATGAAACTTAGTTTGTGATTCATTAATTAAACTGGTTAGTGGATCAAGAACAACTGTTACTGATGTTGTTTACTGGGCTCAACGTCCAACCAATAGTTATTCAGTCATTTTGGAGACTATGTCGACTTTAAACACGCCGTAGACATATGTCATGATACCACACCTAGTCACATTATCCTGATGTCGTATAATGACCGTATACAAGTAGCCTTCTTATTCAGCATGACAGGTCATGGCCCACTTAGACTGAGAGCTGCCACGTAGCATACCTAGCCCATGGTCGGGACTGGAGGATGTGGTCCGATAATATTACACTGACACCGGGCCAACCAGTCCTAAAAGTATCCTTATATATTGCGTGGCCGAGGATCGAACTAACGACCTTCCGATTCCGCGTGGGGTGGGGGACGGGACGTTCTAGCCACTCGGCCTCAGGTACCAGTACAACAACTATAGATTTCTCGTAGATAAAAATGAGATACCCTAACAACTTTGACATAATGCGAAGAAAGTTACTAGTTACGGTTTATGATTAGAATGTGCCTGGATAGCGTAGTGGTACATGTAACGCGCCTCGCTTCTCACCAATGCGTCCCGGGTTAGATTCCTGGTCACGTACATGAGAGGGTACAGTGGTCGCCCGTCCAGACACGTGGGTTTTCTCCGGGTTCTCCGGTTTCCTCTCACAATAATGATCACATACGTCGCCACCAGAGCCATCGAAAGTGATTAATATATTATTAAGTTGTAATAACTTGTTTCGTAATCGATGTAAAACAAATAAAGTTTAAACTAGAATAATAATTATGTGTTATTCAAGTTCATTTTTTTTTCTAAAAGTACGTTTTATAACACCAGGTTTTAATAGCACTCATCCTCCACATGTCAGATTCGTGTTCTGAGAGATGACTGAAGTCTACGGCACTCTTGAAGTCAGAGGCCTTATATTATGTACGGATATGGCTAGTATGCTGTACTGTATGTCGGACAAACAGGAATTGGTGTGACTGGTTCATTGGTGATAAGCCATGGTTAGTTGTGGGACAAGGACAATTTCGTAGGATAAGAGACCGATTAAAATATAAATCAGTTAATAGAAAAGAGATGTGGTGTCATAGCACTGATAAGGCACTTATTGGCAGCCATTTTGAGAGGTTTAAGTGAATGCAGGTCGAAATCTGAGAATACTTGCTGCTTTTAAATCACCACAGTTTTCTTTTATTTTTCAGTCAATTGATAAAAATCTATATTTAATTGATCAGCTTCAATCATTTTAATGACAATATTTTGATGAATTCTAAGGTAGAACATTATAACAACCAAAACCTATTTATTTTGTTTTATGATGATTCAATATTTTTTTAATGTGAGGTTTTTGTCTTATTTATTTATTTGTTTTATTTTATTATGTCCATATTTGAAATATTTTATCATAAAAGTATTTAGATTTTAAGCGCTATTAAATGGTGATTACATTTTGATTTTTAGAACAGAAATAATGTAAAGATAAGGAAATGAAATATCTGGTGCTATATAATTCATACAATAAATATCTTGGGGCCGCCGTGGCCGAGCGGTTACTGTCGTGGACTACAAATCTCTTAGCCCCTCACCGCTGTGGGTTCGAATCCCGGTAGGGACTTCGGAATTTTCATGTGAGGAAGCCTTCCAGCTGGCTTGCGGTAGGTCGGTGGTTCTACCCGGGTATCTCTGTGTACTCGGGGTCTTCCTCCACCTGTAATTAGCTGGACGTCGCTATATGATTGAAATACTTTCGCAGCGACGATAAGCCCCAATACAACAACAACAACAACAATAAATATCTTGAATTTAGCAATCAAGATAGCTGCAGATAGGAACGTTCACTGATGTTGGATTTGCTAATGTTACACCGCTTCAATAACAGTGATAAATCTGATGTAGCAAATTATCGACAAGTTTCATTGCTTAGCTGCAATGACAAACCTTTTAAAGGCTCATTTTAAAATGCATGTATAATTTCCTTCTGGATAAAAAAAACAAACAAATACCAGTCTGAATATTTACCAAAATATTTCCATTTGAAATTAGCTAGTTGATATATATAATCACATGTCAAACTTTAGGCAATAAACACTATTCTTGTATGTCATTGTGACATTTCAAAAGCAGCATAATGGTCTTTTATGTAAACTTTCTGCGAGTGGTATTAATGGAATCTTGTTGAAGTGGCTTAAGAGTTATCTTAAAATATATCTCAACATGTGGTTCTTTTATCTCCTTTCAAGAAACTTAAAACAACAAATACCGGCGTTCCACAAGGATCGGTACTCTGGCCGATTCTTTTTCTTATTTGTGTTAATGATATTGCAGCAAACATACTGAGTTTAACTAGAAAATATGCAGATGACAGCTCTCCGAATCATTTCACTTCCCAATTGAAGATATTGAAGGTATTGTTAATCACGGTTTCGCAGTTATATCACAGTGCGCTAAGAGGTAGTAAGCAATTTCTTATCTAAGTAATATGTAGCTTTGGTCGTTAAGAAATATGACCAAATTTATACTTTAATGATAGGGATTTGTATTTTATTGGTGACCATAAGCATGTAGGTGTCACTTTAAGTACTGTAAGTAATGGTCATTGGCATGCCCATATTGAGAGTATAGTATCGTCAGCTTCAAAAAGTTCTTGTATCAATACGAAAATTGAAAATACTACTGGAAGGACAGTTCTTAATTAAATTCATTTTACACATGTTCGTCCTCTACTGGAATATACATCAATTTTATTAGCAGGATATACAGAACATGATTCTCTTTTCTGTTGAAATATTGAACAGCCTACCCTTAGATGTGATTAATAGTTCATTTAAACATTATGTGTAACAAATATAAAAAGTACCTAGAAATTTATGGTTAGAGGCACCATGCGCAACTAAATAAGAGCCATGTTGACATGCTGGCCACCCCACGCCGAATGCTTCCTCGTTAGAAGATGTGTTGGTGAGTAGAATAGTTAATTTTTAAAAGATATTTTTTAAAATTAAAACTGATGTTTGAAATGATTATAGATATGAAACCCATGTGAAGACCTACTAATTCCCCTATTTTGAGGTATACAGGAAAAATGTTATGGTCACTGTGACAAAAATTAAGCGCGAAAAAATAACAAAGGGCTATAACTCAAAAATTAAGAAAGGTAGAGTTATCATTCTTGTGCACTGCACTCCTCCTCAATGAGATCTATCCACCTAAAGTATGAAGTTGTTTTTTTTACTAATGCTCCATACACAAAATTAAGCATGAAAAAATAACAAAGGGTAATAACTCAAAAATAATGGAAAAAGTGTTATTATTCTTGTGCACTGCACTTTTCCTTAATGAGATCTATCCACCTATGAAGTATCAAGCTGAAACCTCAAATGTTTTTTTGAGTTATGCTCCGGACAAAAAAGTGGGACGGTAGGATGGACAGACGGATACTATTACCATATCCCCCGCCGCCTTCGGTGATGATTTATTGAATGATCATTTATTTAAGAACCCTAACTGTATACATTGTAATATATTACACGATTCAGAACATTATCATTTTAATTGTAGTCTGTATGATGAACTACGTCTGGAACTTTTCATGAAGATCAGATTTCATCCACTAATAACACTGAATAGTTATTGCTAGGGAGTGAAGTACGTTCATTTGAAGAGAACATTGATATCTATGAAGCAATTCACCAATTCATTTCAGATTCAAAGCGAATAAATTGATTTCCTAGTATGTATATTTATGTACCAGAGTGAGTTCCCCCATGCACCAAAGTAAGGCAGAGATTTAGGCAAAACTTTGCATCATTGCCAACTTGAGTCATTATTTAGTTGCTTTCTTTGTATTTTTTTTTATTTACTTTCTTGTGATTAATTTGTTTATATATATTTTATATAAAGGTAATTCTCTGATAGTCCTTCGTAAAAGTCGGAAGACCATGGTTGCCATGACAACCATTTGAATTTTATTTCAAATAAAAAACACCTAAAATCTTTTCTGAAAACAAATTTAATTCCATTTAACGCAAATGGTCGCCTTATGACTGTCTACAACTATTGCTAAAATGGTAATTATCCATTGAAAAACCTTGAGGCCCCATGGAGGTCGGCCAGTTTTCTAATATTCTCTTTAAACGTTCTTTTTATATAACTGTAATACTGTTGCAAACGAATGGACAGTTTTGGCCCCCTATCATAACTGCTAAATACAGTTGTTCCCTAAAATATGAGATCACAGGGAGTCGGCTAGTGTGTTTATATAATCTTAATTCTTTGTGTCTGAAATTCGAATCTGTTTGATGCTGAGAGTAACCAGCTATAATCATGTGACCTGAATTGTTTTGATTAGGCTTATGGTACTCTGTTTAGCGTATTAAGGACACCGTGACCCTGATATTTGCTTATATGATGATAATTGGACACTATTCACATCGAAAAATTATATATTATGACTTCTAGTTGCAATGAATTGTTTCCTTTCGACTCTTTAACAGTCAATTACAGTGATGACCAGTTAGTTTCTTCAATTCATAGTATATTCATCATACTTTAATAATACTTCCCCAGATTAGAAAAAAAAAAAGATGTCAATTAAGCGCAAAAAATCTTCTAAATACACTTTGATACAAAGGGTGTCAGTTACCAAAGACCATGTCCACAGAAGCCACAAATCAGCGTTCAATCAAATATTTTTTTTTAAATAAAACAAAATGCACCGTAGTCATTGGGGAAATACATGGTTAAAGGTAAATATTTTTCTTCTTTTAAACACAAAAGT
>CM037792.1:50994511-51044511 GCA_021229015.1 Solen grandis | reverse complement strand
ACACAGAGGTACCCGGGTAGAACCACCGACCTACCGCAAGCCAGCTGGATGGCTTCCTCACATGAAAAATCCGAAGTCCCTACCGAGATTCGAACCCAACAGCGGTTGTATGTATGTATGTATGTATGTATTTTGGTATATCAGTGTATATAGATATGTATGGATAGATATGTGATATGTGTATATACATACTATGTATATATGATCACAATAAAATGATAAACTATATGAAAATATTCCTAGTCAACATTTAAAAAAAGATAAATTACTTTTTATTAGACATATTTTTTTTGAAGTGTGTTTAATATTTTCAAACGTTCAACACTCAAACATGAATGTCAGAAACTAAAACTTCGCAATGCTACCAGAATGGCAACATGAAAAACATAATATGTTACATAATAATTATATCTTAAAAAAATAAAGCAATAAAGCATTCCCCTTGTAATTAATTTTAACGAACAAAAACATACACCCTTTACATGTAGAATCCTCCTACTCATTAAGGATTCATGACAAGTCTTAGGGTTGGATTAGTAAAGCAAGGTCCGCAAAATGATGTTTCTCAATCACTTATCAAAGTAAAAGCTTATATGCTGTATTTAGATTTTTTAAAATTTTTATTCAATCAATGAAAGGTAAAAATAATAAAACACGTGGCTGAGACAAAATGGTGAAAGAAAGATAGCAGAGTAACACATTTGAATAGAGAAATACTAAATGTTGCATAAATGAACATATTAATATCTTCATTTCCGGGGTTTAGGAAAAAACATTTCATTATAATTTCATTTCATTATCACAAAGCAACAAGTAAAATATGAGAATTATACCAGTGTAGCATTAACCGTTTTTTATTTTGGTAAGGATTCAAAGGTACACTTATCACAAGACACGAGGATTCAAGACATTGTGTAACAATGTATACTGAGTAGGCTAACACGTGTAATATGAATATAGGTGCATTTTATTGGTATATTTGAATGTTTGTTTGCCTTTCAAATTTCCTTCCAATGCTTTCAAAGTATTCAGCCCATTTAAAACGGATAAAAAGTATACTAATTTACACATTCTATTCTGCATGATGGAGAACAAAGTTAATAATTACCTACTGGATTCAGTGTTGTTTCAAAAGCCGCTTCCACTTTGTTTTCAAATGAAATCTCCTGTACGGTACCAAAAAAATGATATCTAAAACAAATTGATGAAAAATATACGTCCTCATATTCAACAACGGTAGAACAGGTAGGATTCTTAATCTATAAAGGCTTAATAGCCTGCAAGATAAGTGTTAGCTTGTTTAAGTGTTTTTATTACATTTTCGACTGTTCAAGTATTAAACTGATTTTAAATGACTTGTGATTTAAAGAATGAAAAATACCGCAGACGGAGCATTTTGTTTTCTTCTTTCTGGTATAAAATTAATATTTGACAGATAGTGCGATTTGAAATTCAAAACAAGTTTAATATGAATACAAACATGCAAATTGGCTTTTTCAATACATGTACAATTATCGATTAAAATATCCAAAGACACAATTAATGTTGGTTGGTAAACTCGCCAGTTTCAAATATTTCTGCTCGTTATAGGCATCTAAACATCATTTCCACTTTCAACAGGGAGTAGTTATATCCCCATCCTGTTTTCCATTCTATGCCGTTGGCATATGAAGTATGAGAACCATTCAGATACAGTCCGTTCAGATTAGATAACAGACAAGCTGAATACCACCATCCGCCCATATAAGACATCGCACAGTTACCACCACCAAGCACATCATTGTCGGCATCTTTTGTTGAGAAATAGAAACCGTTATGTCCCCCAAAACTGTCTCCAACATTTCCACTGAATCCAGATACACTTAGTTCGTATTTTTCATCTTGTCCGAATTTGAAAATGTTTGTAGTGTGCAAAACCAAATTGACCGTTAGGATGGTTTTCCTCTGCTTCCATGGAAATATTCAGCTCACATCCATCTTCCTCGTCATGTCGTGCATTTTCTCCAGCCCAAGCCAGAATTCTCCTGTCTGATCTCCAAAGCCGTGCACGTAATCGTCCCATGTCCTGTAAAAGTCGACGCTTCCGTCCAGTCGCCGCTGAAAAACAGTCCAACCATCTTTGCAGAAACGACTGAAGGATAGGAGATTGTGCATGTAGTACAAGCCACCCTCCGCAATATTTCCATCATTGATCATCTCATTGTGATAGAAATCACATACATCTGGACTGGTATGAGATACAATCTCTTTGATACTATTCTCACTTTTAATGATTTCAAATTTTCGTTCCATTTCTGCGTATGTGAAGTTGCCTGCTAAGTCAAAAACAAGGTTGTCATCAACGTCGCTGTTGCAGATACATTCGTTGGTCAACGTATCAAAATACAAAGACGGAGCCTCCTTGTTTTGGCATGTTTTCATACAGTCAGCCAGAGATCGGGTTTCTTGCAGTGATGTTGTGATGTTACCGTTCACCGCTAAAAAGCTTGTTTTGAGTTTCCAGTAAATCTGCTGCTGAAGATTTGAGTTGGTTTCGACAAAATTTGACAAAAGTACAAGTTGAAACATTTTCAAAATGCTACAAAACTCCATTCTTATCCAGTCGTTCTACTCTGTCCAAGGCCTTAAGAAATTGTGATTTTATGTTCAATAAAATAAAATCATTAACAGTGTCTTCTTCAATAACTTTTGTTAACCTATTGAAATGTTAGACGTTGATTGGAGGAGAGAAATCCGTAGTATGGACCTTCCTCTGCCTAATCGAAGGACATGTATATGAAGCAGGAAACCAGACTAAGAAAACCGTGGTGAAAGTCGAGGAGCTGATTTCTCATGCCCAAAATCAATCACATTGTCCCGCTATTAAATAATGTAATTGATAATTTATCTAAGAACAAAAAGTAAACGTTTCTCATGAACCAGTTTCAAAGTCAGCACTATATAGTCTTAACATGCAACCTGAAAAAATATCTCATACCTACGTGTATCTGAACTAGAATTGTTTTATTGTGTCTAATGTTCTTTAAAATTCCAATATTCCGAAATTATATTTACGTCTTTTATTCATTTTGATATTTTGAAAGATAATGAAATGACAAATGTTCTAATTTAGTTTTGTTTCCAATGATAACAATGCACCTACCGTTATTAAAAGAGAACAAAACTTAAAGACGTGTGGCTCTGAAGGCCGATCAACAGATGCAGTTAACATTAAATTTAAACTCAATATAATAGATTGGTATAATAATCAACAAAACATATTAAACTGCACTTATATAAACTAATATCTTTTGTTATTATTTTGATTTTTTGGGAGTTGTGTAATCAGTTGAACAATATTAACCACTTACCTTGTAGCTGGAATGACTTCCTAAAATGATGATAGGAATGGGGTTCGAGCGGTGTTCGAATTATCATAAAATTTATTTAATGTTTTTCGGTGGATAATAGAGAAATATCAGTGAATTAAAAATGGTAACGTCACTGTTTCAAACAGCCAATACTTATAATTTTCACTGTTTTGTAACGGGATTGCACAAAAACTCGCAATTCAATATTGATTTCTACAATGAAATAAAACTTCATCAAATACCTGAAAGAAATGTTGATTAGACGCTTTCTTTTTGTTTATTTATTTGACTATTTCTAGACCGAACACCGCTTTATGCAACTTTGGGATTTCGGAATCTCCACAGGGTAAAACGTATGGTGATTGTAAATCGCAACAGAAAAGCATTAAGGGCGTATGTAACAATTGTTGTTTTTGTCTGCAATAGAATTTTCTGATTTTCACATATGTTACGTAAAAAGATGCGCTGAAAATGTAAAATAAATAGATAAATCACCGTGCTTGTTTTCGTGCTACGACTGATTGTGTATCCATGGTAACTGTTTCTAATAACTAACTAAAATATATATCTCTCTTAAAAATGAAAAAAGAAGTAAAAATTAAACAAATCAAAGACAGACATACTACATAAAAGTTAATTCATTTTAATTTATCTGAAAAAAAAAAATGGTTTAAATATCCTCATGTACTTCTTTTCTCTTTTTAGACAGAAATGGACAAAAAACCCATGGAATTTTTGGATTAACAGAAAGGCTTCCTGCTGTAAGACAAAGTGTGCCCTAAGAGCTTCGTTATTTCAAATGTTACATTTCTTGCAAGAATATACATGCATACTTTTGGTCTGTAAACATTCCTTAAAATTTCAATACTTTCGAGAAATAAATTCACAACTTACTCGCCATACAATACTCAGAATGTTTTATACCAAGCATTCAACATTCCGGAAAGAATTTGAAAGATAAAAATTGGGTGCCTACCTTCTTTAGCTCTGGCGAGTACGTACATGTACAATAAATGCGCACAGTGTGAGGAGTACCGAAACACGACAAATGTGCAATCATTGCAGACAAAATCATTTTAAGTCACATCAACTGACATTTATATCAAAACAAGGCGCGCTATTAATTAGAATAGCGCAGGTTGTTTGGGAACAAACTCACATTTTATTCTTTTCCGTCCCTTCGATTTATTAATTCATTTTTGCATTATAATTTTTACGACCGTACTGTATAGAAATAATGGCTCTCCGCCTCTTCAATTCCCGCTTCCAAAGGATTGCAAGGTAAAATATATCTCCGTATTTAATTTGCTAACCCACCCACCCTTGCCCCATGTTATGAAAGAGTCGGTCTGCTTTTCTGTGTCATATATTTTTCAGGTTTTCGTCGCACCGTGTTCAGGGTCGGAAAATCCATCAATGTGTACCAACCAGAAGTGTCGGGTCCGTTTACCGGCGTGAACCTCCGCTATGTCAGCCATCAGCTGCGGCCAAACTTATGCCATTACAGATGTATTTTGCTATGTTACACCATAATTTTGAGTAAAAACAGTTTATTGCTTTGCTTTTATTATTTAAAGTGACATATGAATCTTAATATTACATTAAGGTGTAGTACAAACGGGATACCATGTCTATACTTATGTATACGTCCGGGTCCCGGGATGTTTTGTTTGTGTGTGCTTATTAGGTGCCATATTGCTATTTTGCGGCACCTGCATTACATTTAGGTTATAAAGAATATATTTAATTGCTGTCGCAGAGACATTTGGCAAAAGACATTTTGATGTGGTGTTGTTCGCTTAGTAACAATTGTATGCTGTTCATGTGCTTCATTTACAAGTGAACTTTTAAGTTGCTTTTATGAAACATTTGTTGTTTTGTTACAATTCAATCATTGCAAACGGGGTCACGCCCATATCCGCTATTGTTAGGGTATCTTAAATAAAAGGTGTATAGAAAATAGTTATGGATATTAGTTTTAAATTTTTTTAATCCCTAACATGCGTTATAAGTAGTAGGTTAAGGTAAGGCAATGTTGTCGGGAAGCAGAACGTTCCCTTCTATATTTTTAGAATGGGGGAAAGGTCAAACAATTATATAGAGGTTACAAATTTGTGTTTGCTTTCTCCTTTTCTGCTTTTCCATTGTCTCACAAACAAGAACTATTACTAAAGGTGCTTAATATCCTTATACCGCTTTGATACAGAAAAAGGGCTAGAATTCTTATAAAAATCGTTGGCACAGTTATATGCACTTGTCTGCTGATGGGTCTGGTCATGATTAAACATCATTCCAAGTGTGAAGGAATTACAAACAAAAGTTTCCCAACTCCATGTAGTTTGAGTGCGGGACGCATATAAGATAGCCAGTAAATAATAAGACCAAGAGGGAAAGGACATCATGGTAAAGATCATTTAACCAAATTAAGCTGCTCGTAAAACTTTGACCAACATTTCTTTCGTAATTTACAATAGATGCAATCAAGAGTTACCGGACTTGATGGTCAGATACCCCTGAACATCTTCATGAAGTTTCAAGTCGATTCCATGACTGTTTGCTGAGATACGTATTAGCATAGCATGTACATGTAACATGTAAGTGTAGGACAGGAAGTAGCAAGATGTTTGTCTTCTCGTATTTAGCCCCCACTTTAATTTTGAAACGGGGGTTTCATAACGTTAAATTATATATCAGTCATTGCCTCCGTATTGTATCATGTTGTTTTGATTAGTTGCAATTTCAATCTTTTTAGACATGCCAATTGGAAGTTTCAGATATGGCTTTATTCCAATTTCCCGAACACACTTTGGAGTATATCAATAGACCAAGGGGCAGAAACTCTTCATTTTTTCATTTAGATTTCCATGTTTGCTTTAAACAATAATGGAGTAGTTATTACATTTGTTTCTCTTGTGAAATAACAGCTGGCTGATTTTATTTCTGTGTTTCATAAAAGAAACACCATTAAAAATATATTGAAATCAATGATGTCAAACTAACGATGACCAATTGTCTGATTCAAGATAAATAATATATTCATTCGTTGTCGATTGTTCTACCTTTGTATTATACCTGTCATAGCAAAAACTTTTTATTTATATGGATATATGAATAGAGCCGATATGACGGTCCAATCAATATGGCTCATCTACGTTGTACGTGAACACGTAGCAATATTTCTTACAGCTATCGGGGTGCTCTATACTGATTTATTATTTGAAATTGAAACCAACGCTGCGTGATTTTTAACAGTAAAGGTATATTGCAATTGTTAAAGAGGTATAATAAGCTCACCTGATGAGCATGTTTTAAGACTGTTTGACGTTGATCAGACTTGGAAACATAGTATCATAGTATCTTGATTAAGCTTTATTATAGCTTATATCAGACAGATAGGTCTGAAGTTATGGCCCTTGAAATGTTAGAAAAATATATTGCTTTTGGCTTTTCTGCAGACAAATCACCCTTAGAAGGCTTCTTAATGCAAAAATGTACATGTATAAAATATTTTCTCTCTTACATTATTTTATGTCAGTATACATTCCACTGTTTGTCGGCATTACAATAGGAAGAAAAAGATTATATAAAAACAGTATTTTATTTTCCAGTATCTCAACAGAAGTTATCTTTTACACTCATCAAATAAAACCATACAAAAATACCACATACAGAAGAGTTTGGACGGTTTGATTACAAAACAACAACCTAAATATCAGATTAGATTCAGGTCTGAGATATAAAATCAAAGAGATGCTTTCCAAGCAAGCATTAACTGAAGATAAATGCAGGGTAAAGTAATATCAACTTAAGCAGTCATTTTCATAAATTAATTACATAAGACCAGCCCCATCTTATTTTGAATGGATAATTCAACATGGCTTTATACACCTTTTAATACCATGATTAGCTAAATACTGGCTTATATGTTCCTCCAAACCGGAAGTTACTCCTGCATGGGTTACTTTTCCTTCAATAAATTGAAAGCAACTGTAAAATGTTTGACCTTATAACCAAGTTATCATTGATTGTAAAGGTATCTTTATATAAAAAATATGGTTGATTTTTTTCATCTTTAGAATAACCTTTTTAAATAAGAAAGGTTTTACAAAGGGACTTTCTTTCCTCACCTAAAACAATGTCTGTGTGAAACATGTACTTATCCATACAGATATACATATGAAGGAAATACATGTCTTGAAATATATTTGTTAAGCAATAAAGTGAACTTTCTGGGGCTAAAATGACTGGCAAGAATTAAAAGTTTGTAGAATGAAGATTGGACAAAATGCTTGTATGGGTCAATCACACTCTCATAAACACGTATATAAACAAGTAACTGGTGTTGTATGCAACACATAAAGTCCCCTACCGGCTCCACCTTGACTCAATATGGTAATCAATCCCATTTTTTGCCATATTTTCACTATTTCCGTTACCATAGCAACCACAATTTTAGTCGAAGAACAAAAATAAAATGATGTGCATAATCTACACATTGCCATCTAGTCATATACCAAGTTTCATCAAGTTTGCTTGCTTAGTTATCGCGGGATCCCATTTTTTGCCATATTTTCACTATTTCCGTTACCATAGCAACCACAATTTTAGTCGAAGAACAAAAATAAAATGATGTGCATAATCTACACATTGCCATCTAGTCATATAGCAAGTTTCATCAAGTTAGCTTGCTTAGTTATCGCGGGATCCCATTTTTGCCATATTTTCACTATTTCCGTTACCATAGCAACCACAATTTCAGTTGAAGAACAAAAATAAAATGACGTGCATAATCTACACATTGCCATCTAGTCATATAGCAAGTTTCATCAAGTTAGCTTGCTTAGTTATCGCGGGATCCCATTTTTTGCCATATTTTCACTATTTCGTTACCATAGCAACCACAATTTAGTGAAGAACAAAATAAAATGATGTGCATAATCTACACATTGCCATCTAGTCATATACCAAGTTTCATCAAGTTAGCTTGCTTAGTTATCGCGGGATCCCATTTTTGCCATATTTTCACTATTTCCGTTACCATAGCAACCACAATTTTAGTCGAAGAACAAAAATAAAACGACGTGCATAATCTACACATTGCCATCTAGTCATATACCAAGTTTCATCAAGTTAGCTTGCTTAGTTATTAAGTTATCGCGGGATCCAGATTTGAGCGGACAGACGGACGGACAGACGGACAGACTGACAGACGGACAGACGGACAGACGGACGGACAGACGGACGGACGGACAGACGGACGGACAGACGGAGGGCAAACCTATAGTCCCCTCCGGTGTGAACACCGGTAGGGGACTAATAGTTGAAGATTAATAACATGTGCTCTACATTCTATTAGAGTCTCCTTGACCCTTCATCTATATAAATCATCTGTGAACTATTTACTTGGTCAGTCTTACTATTAAACTCTAACATATAATAGCAAATAATTAAATAGCAAAATGCCAAGATGGAATAACATTGGATGCTTTCGCTGGATTCTTATTTTCTTTGATATTTATTTGTAAAACTTGATTTTTAACATTAACAACTAAAAAGAGGTATACTTGTATCACTACCAAAATTTAAATCTGCCACAAAAACTATTAATCATATTAATTCCCATGTAAGTATATGTCTTATGGTGTAATATTTCAAAAAGTTTATTTGCCATCTGATAATAATGACAAAGTACTAAGATAAATGGAAGAAAATTAACAATTGCAGAGATGTGTAAAGAACTTTTTACTGAAAATGACTGGTAACAGACCAGAGGAACTAAAATAACACGGATACAGGGCTCAACATTGCTTTTAATACTGGTCTTAAAACAGCTAGAGAAACCAATCTCTTACTGACAAAGAGAATCAATGGCAATTTCAAAGTCAAAACAAGATGATACAGATATTTAAAGAAATATATTACAAAAAAAAAACTAAACTAGTTGAGAGTTTCTTTTGAAGAACATATAATCATAAATTAAAAAGCATGCAGCCTTAACATTAATAATATCAGAATACTATATACAGGCTGCATAGTAATTCCAAATGCATTTGTTATGGAACTGATTATATGTGAGCTTGTATTGTATTTATAACTACAAAAAATGTGTCATTAATGTATTGGTATAAATCATAAATATATGTATTCACCAAGAAACAGCTGTTATCAATTGTTTTTTCTTTGTTTGACACAATGACCTTGTATGAATTAACTAAACATTATTATCATAAATATTTTAAACAAGTGTTACATTTTTTCCATTCCAAATAAATAGTACTCAAAGTTTGCTAAGTACCACATATCAATTCATGGTGACTGCTTCTGCCATATTTGGAGCTTAGCACACTTTGAGTAGTATATAGTTTATATATGAAGTCACTAGCAATGTTTTGTCTTATATTTCATTCTCAATATCTGAAACCTGGTTAAATTTTTGAAAATAAAAACTGGACTTAAGCATGATTTTCATCTTCAAACTCAAACTACAGTTCAATGTTGATTTAGGTAAAATATTTAAGTTTGAGCCAAGATCATACTTGAGTATTATCACGAACATGGTGCCAGTAATGATCCATATACCGGTACTATTTTGTAGAATATATAGTGACTTTAATATGCTTTTCTATAATCAGCCAATTTTTCAACAATCTTTTAACCCTTTCCTTCATATAGTCATATAGACTCATTTTGACACACTCAGTAGGTATCACATAAAGCCTGATCTGCAGAAAACCAGTTAAACCTTACCAGATTTAATTATAAAGTCCTCATTTCCAGACCACTGAGGAGCAGTGAACAGCATAAAACCTGATCAGCCTGCGAGTTACTCGCAGGCTGATCTGGTTTTTTGTTGTTCGCATAGGTCTTTTCATGGTTTCCTCTGTGAGGGAAAGGGTTAACAAATATTTCTCAGATATAATAAACATAAAATCATATACCTGTATGAATTAAATTCACACAAGTCAACAAGTTTACATCATTTAAGGTTTGCATCATTTCATCCAAGTCTAATATTTTCAGTAAACAATGACCACAAATGATACTGTAAAATCATTTATTTTCATGAACATTTAATTTCATGGAATCTTTAATAAAGTCAATTTCATTGTAACATATATTCATGGATTCATGTTCTAGACAAACTGGGGTCTACTTTTCATGGGGATTAATATTCGTGGATAAAGTTATCCACAAAATCAATGAAAAATTTGTCCCCCATGAAAATTAATGACTCTACAATAGATTCTATTTGTAAAACGGGATTTGTAGTCCTAATTTCTGTAACACAGTGGATGAAAACATCATTTGATACTGATGAAGGGCAACGCTATACATATATATATCTATATTTACTATTTGGACTCTACTGGTTGCATTCTTTGTAACAATAAAAGAAATGCTGATGCTGATATGAGGTCTTTAATAGTATCTCAACAACTTTAAGGTCTTTCCATCCATCCTTCAATCCTAAACCCTCTTTTAGGAACTTTAATGTACAAGTATTTGAAATTTTAAAAACACTGAAATTTTTGAAATGCAAATTCTGTTTCGAAGGACAGAAATGGCCAAATGAAGCTAGCTTGAAAATAAGAATCAGTCAATCTTTAATTATTTAAATTTGTTCAAATATACAACAAAAAATTTTGACCCTGTATTCATGCAGATACTTCCCCGTCTGTATAATATTTCCTTTCAAAGTACAAAAAGTATCTATTCATAGAAAAATTCAATTTGACTTTCTTTGGTGACTATAGTTAAAACTATTTTCTATTTTCGTTGACTGAGAAACAAGATCTTATAATCTTGATGGTGCCTTGTGTCTGTAAAGGTCATGACAGATTCTTGTCCTCAATAGGTTTGAACTCACAACCTTCAGACTGCAGTCACACACAGCATCCTTGTACATTGACCATCTGATTGATGGACAACCTGATGACAGAAACAAAAATTCCAATCAGCATTCTGCCTCTGCCTCCCTTTTCCTTGGTTCTGGGTCCTCCTTCATTGACATGTCAAATGTTTGTTGTGGTGTAAATGCTGGCGATCTCATATGTGACGTTGGCATGGATGTTTGTGGTGCCACTCCGTGGGTGTTCTTAACTGGCTCCTGTTGCTGAAGGTACTTGTCCATCAACCATCCCTGACCCCGACTGTTGAAGTTCTTACTTAGCTCAAACAGATTCAGCACTGAGTGATTCTAGTCCATGGTGAAGGAATATAACAGATGTCAAAACTTATTAAAGGCATACTGATTATTAAAGTTGTCTCGCTGTTCTAATCAAAATACAGTTTAACCTGTACTAGCTGTCACCTCTGAAAAAGCAACCAAATTGTGTAACAAAAGCCAGAGAGTATGGATTACCTGCATCGAATTTATAAGGAATTTAACCTCTAAATAACAAACAGTATGGTTTAACCCTTTCCCTCATATAGACTCATTTTGATGCACTCAATAGGTACCACATAAAGCCTGATCTGCAGAAAACCACATTTAAATCTTACCAAATTTAATAACAAAATCCTCATTTCCAGACCACTGAGGAGCAGCGAACAGCATAAAACCTGATCAGCCTGCAAGTTACTCGCAGGCTGATCTGGTTTTATGCTGTTCGCATAGGTCTTTTCATGGTGTCCTCTATGAGGGAAAGGGTTAAGATTCTTGAGAGTGGTCTTTATTATAGGAATTTGATACTGTCATATGGTCTTTATTGACAGGTTTCATTGTATAGGAATTTGACACTGCCATAAAATGTTTTTTCTTTACGTAAATGAAATGATTTGTGAATAATTTGATATGCATAAAAAAGCTGATCTTTAACCAGTAATCTTATCAATACATTTATAACCCTGCTCAATTTACTTCAAATTAATACATGAATATTGGACATATTATCCAATTTTTATGTTGTTGTTTTTTTGTTATTGTTGTTTATTTTTTCAGTCCAAACAATGTTTAAGTTCTACCCAAGTGCAAGAGAAATTTAGCCAGGTCTTGAAAACTTAAACAGAAACAAGAGCTCCATGTGTCGGAGCATATTATATGCCTGACTTATGTGCTGTTGACGAGCGTAAGATGCACAAAGTGAAAATATGAGAGGCCTCAATGGAAAAAAGGTACTGTTGTTACTTGCAACACACAAGACTTCTACCAGTTATACACATTTTGACTATTCCATTACCATTTCCACCAGAATTTTGATCTGACAGTTGGACGAATGGACAGACAGAAAGAAGGAGGGCAAACTTACAGTCCCCTCTTGTGTAAACATCGATAGGGGACTAATAAACAGACAAAATATTTTCACATTATATCAGTATGACATGTTGTTTCATACTGTGACCTTGACCCAATACAGCTGAAACTTGAGCTGCACTTCATGACATTTCAAGCAAATAGTTTAAATCTGCTTAAGTGATTCAAGAGTTACAGAGCGGACACAAAATATTCTAACATTATAACAGTATGACATGTGACCTTCCAGTATGACCTTGACCTTTGAAACCTACGCTCTGCACATCCTCTCAGTATGGTTGCCATTTCTGTCAAATAATTTCTTTCTTTCAGTGGTTCTCAAGATACAGATTTCGAGCGGACACAAAATTGCTAACTGACGGACAGAGGGACAGACGATCAGTGGCATAACATAATACCGCCTCATATCTTATGTCTGAATCTGTTCAATTAATGTTATTGCACTGGTGTACTATAATTTAATTCATTATAGATGTTTTTAAAAGTAGTATGGGCCACAAGTATAAAGGATACATTTCTGTGAAGAGGAGGAAGCTGAAACACAGATGGAGGCTGGGATAAGCGAAGGTCTGCAGAACCTGAAAATAAAAAATTATATGCTGCATTTAAAAGGGCTGAAAAACTAAAACATGAAAAGAGATATCACTGAGAGTGATAAATACCCCCTAAAATGAAAATCATCAGTATTAGAAACAATTTAGGAATTGTCAGTTTATCTTTACTAATCACTTGAGCAGGATAGGCTTACAAAAAGTATAAGAAGTTCTAATAGAAGCATTACTTTGTGTTCTTAGTTTTGAGATAAAATATCAAAATAAAAAGACTTTGTTAAAATACTTTTTGTCCATTGATCATTTTGCCAAAATGACACCTTGGTGCTAGCACCAGTATCAATTAATAGGGTCTTCTTGTTCTGAGTGAGTGAGTCAAAGGCAACAAATTTACTATGTTTGGTCATTCACACCTCAAGTTGGCATACTGACTTTACTTGGCTGCAGTACTCAGATCTATTCCTGATGTAAATATAAATTACATATATTGAAGAATCATATATTGGACTGTTCAATTAGTCCTAAAATAGATCTTTTTTGGATATAAATCAAATTTAGGTATTTAACATAGGGCTACATTAGATACAAACAATTACACAAACTGTCTTGTCATATCCAACAACAATTCAACATGCCCCCACCCCTCCCCATTTCATCAATATCTGACAAAACTAGTATCCAGAAGAAAATAAATAAGGATATCATGGTATCAAAATCAATAGCATTATCATTATTATTACTAAGCAAATAACGAATGAATGGTGAATGCAATAAGCAAAATTAATATGGGTTATAAAGTCAGTGCATAATACTGTATACATAAAAAAATAAAATAAAAAATAATATTAAAAAAAGATGAAGATCTATACTGATACATTTGAGATGATCGAAGCAGTTTTAAGCAAACATCTACTATAAAAGATGTATCAATTATTCAAGATAAAGACAAATGTTCATATATCTCATACAAGGCATATCAACAGAGTATTTTCAATATCAGTGCAAAAAACCCTATCAATGTTCAATTATTCAAACTGACAATCATAAAAGCATTAATACACCGACAGACATTTGCATTCACAGGATATTGACTAACAAAGTAAACAGTAAAGCACCCAAGTGACTTTGATTGTTCCTCATACAATTACAGACAGATAATTTCCATGTGCTTTATATCTTATAAATTTTATAGCTATGTCTACACTTGGTATATATCGTAGGACAGTTTTTTTCTGGTTATATACTTGTGTTTAACATAGCCACAAATAGTATATTTCAGTCTTTTGAGAACTTTGTCACATGAGACAAACATAGCACTGGGGTATTGTTCCATATCCAGTCACACTACCCTAACACCAGGCATAGAACTTTTTTTATATGCAAAGTGTCAAGCAAAGGATTAAATACCAGTACCATTTCAGCATCTGAGTATGTTTCAGCTGCAGATCAAACCCACAACTTGGACCCCTTAACCTGTTAGTGAATTATCACAACTTGATTGTCAGCAACATACCATATATATCCACATTATATTACTCAGTATGGATATTTAATACCCTTAGAAATAGTCTAGACTGTGACCTTAAAAATAGTCTAGACTGTGACCTTAAAAATAGTCTAGACTGTGACCTTAACAATAGTCTGTAGCTCCTTTTTAGGGCAAATTTGGGGCCAATATTTGACATGTAACTAACAAGGGTCAGGACTGCCACAAAATACGCCCATCATGGTATGGGGACTCTCAGAAATAGCTCAGAGAAACAAGCTACTGTCCATAAATAAGGAAAATAATTCCAAAATCCCATTAGTTAATGATGTTAATCATAAAAAAAAAATGTTGATACATTTCTATTAATTAACTGCAAGATCTGACAACACCTCATAGGGTCTAAGGACTTAAGGGACAAGCAAATTTTCAAGTATGTTGTGTACATCAAGGGCCATAACTTCAAAGTCATTCACATGAGAATGCTGGATATCGAACTCAGCCAAGATATTATGGCAATGCACATGTGTGGAAAGTTTGAAGAGGATTGGGCAAACAATATTGAAGTTAGAGCCCAGACAATCACAATATCAAGTATTTTGTGTACATCAAGGGCCATAACTTCAAAGTCATTCACAATAATGCTGGATATCGAACTCAGCCAAGATTTATGGCCATGCACATGTGTGGAAAGTTTGAAGAGGATTGGCAACTATTGAAGTTAGAGCCCAGACAATCACAATTTCAAGTATTTTGTGTACGTCAAGGGCCATAACTTTTAAATCTTTCAAGCGATAATGCTGGATATCGAACTCATCTGAGATATTATGGCCATGCACATGTGTGGAAAGTTTGAAAAGGATTGGGCAAACGGTATTGAAGTTAGAGCCCGGACAATCACAATTTCAAGTATTTTGTGTACGTCAAGGGCCATAACTTCTAAGTCATTCACGCGATAATGGTGGATATCGAACTCATCCGAGATATTATGGCCATGCACATGTGTGGAAAGTTTGAAAAGGATTGGGCAAACGGTATTGAAGTTAGAGCCCGGACAACAAATGTTCCACGCCCGCCCGCCCGCCGTGAGTGTTCACATAATACGCCCCATCTTAAGATGGGCGTATAAAAAGTATACAAATGTATGTATGTATGTATGTATGTATGTATTTTCCTCAATATTGAAAAATAAGGTATAGAAAATGGCCAAATTGCATAAATTACAAATGATTTCAAACAAATAAAGTTGTGATAATACACTGACAAGTTTATGGTTTCTGATGACTTACAATAATAGAGTGCTCTATGTATCGGCAAGTGCTCTGTGTTCTAAACTAATGTTCTAATATATTTCTATTTTGTTTATAGTTTTTCTAACAATTCAGCATTGAATACAACTATTCTGTGATATTCACGATCTTGTGATTTCCATCACACGCATCAATAAATCATGCATATATACACGCTAAAATTTTCATCTGATATTTATTCGAGTAAGTACGATTTCAAATTTTACAGGCTGATTCCAAACCTCTGCTGAACAGGGTTCTTCTGTACTTATACTTCAATATGATCCTAAATCATATACAAGCCGCCATTTTCAAATGTTTTTACCATGAATAACAACTAGATGCCCACGGGCAGCATGTCATTAGCTAATGCGTAAGGTGCACCTTTCACCTCTAAGTGTGACATTGACTATGGAGCAAACTGGAACTTGCAATGAGTTAGGCATATTGTCTCTTTGAGGCAAATCTTACTGCCAAATCAATTTAGAATATTCTAATCCTGAGCCAGGTAACAGCTCTGACAAGCAAATCCAACACCATGACATTATACCTCTAAATGTGACCTTGACATTGGAACTAAGAACCTAACTCACGTGCACTTTACCTTGTTTCACTGAGGAAAATATTACTGTTAACTTATTTGAAAATCCTTCAATCATTTTTAAGTTACAGCCCAGAGAATCAATCTCTATGTGTAACCTTTACCCTAGAGCTAGAAACCCAACACTTGTGTGCAACACTGCATCTCATTGAGGCAAATATTACTTTATTTGTAATTCCTGCATTCCATAGCTCGCTGAACAAGCATTTCCAGCACCATGACTATTCGTCTCCAAGTGTGACCTTGACATTAGGACCCATTTCTTATGCAATGCAGCATTTGTCTCATTGAGGTTAACATAACTGCCAAGTTATTAACAATACTGCACGCCATGTCAAGTTACAGCCCTGACAACATTGGCCCTGAGGACAATTAATGTGGCCATTATGTTGAGATTCCGTAAGAGGGCTCATCAAAAAGGATGCAAGCCTTATTTAGATTTTGAATGTTCATTAAGGGACTGAATTAGTGCTCTTACAATCATGAAGTGGTTAATATCTTCAGGGAATGGAACTTAGACATCAATTATATGTACAGATAAACAGCAAAATGGAGAACGTGATAGGATAATGACAGGATCTTGAGGCAAGAAAAGACGCTAAGGATGGTCTCTTTTGTTCATATTTATCATTAATTATAAGAATTTCTTTAGAAATCTCTTATACAGAGTGCCCAGTTCTCATTCTTGAACAAGAAAACAAATTACAGAAAAACATTTTTAAAACGTGAAGGTTGTTTATAATGCTATACAGATGCCAATTATCTAGTACTAGATATTCTTGCAATGTCTGCCCTGAGTGATCTTCGCTAATTTCTATATAATGAAAACTTAGCTACCACCAGAGAAATGTACAGATTCATACTGACTTATAAGATTTATTTCAGAAATAATTGTTCTACGCATTTTCTAATATCTACTTTATCAGAATTTCGGTTATTATGGATGATTCAAAATAAAAGGAAATTATCAACATTGTACCACTTTAGGAGACAAAGGAATATACCATACTTCACGAATTGATAATATTTCTCAACTCTAAAATTTCAACATCTGTATCAAACACTAATTTGATGATTCTGTACCATATTTGCAAAATCCTAAATTTATAGGTCAATAAATGAATGAGTTCCAGATCTTCAAAACTTTGAGTGCAGAAAAATCTCAATTTAAGAGTATGCATGGTGAAATGCAGGTCAGATTAGGAGCTGTGTTATTACTTCAAGGGTTGGGGTATTTCCGACTTTGAACTTCTGTTACATTACCTGTGGGGTGGAAATATTGATGAGCCCGTGGATTAAACACAGTCCCCCTGTGGAACGGCATGAACAGGGCAGGCAGGCTCACATCTGAAACATTGTTTATAATTTTCACTGTCAAAAATACGCCAAAATATCAATAAAATAAAATTAAACAACAGGGACATCCATGTCCTACAGACATATTAACACAACTTTGTATATTCAGACTTAGTGACAACACACTTTTGTATATTAAGACTAAGAAACAACACATCTTTGTGTATTTACTCTGGACACAACAATACACCTTTGTATATTTATTCCAACATTTCTTTGTATATTTAGAAATAACACACCTTTTGTATCATATATTTTGTAGATTCAATCAATAAGGAAGATCTAGTTCACACCACATGTACTGTGCATGTTTGGAAGTCACAATAACATTGTACAAACCATATATTTCCTAGGTAGGTACAAACCAGATATTTTCCAGGTAGGTACAAACCAGATATTTCCAGGTAGGTATAAACCAGATTTTTCCAGGTAGGTACAAACCAGATATTTCAGGCAGGTACAAACCAGATATTTCCAGGTAGGTACAAACCAGATATTTCCAGGTAGGTACAATCCAGATATTTCCAGGTAGGTACAAACCAGATATTTCCCGGTAGGTACAAACCAGATATTTCCAGTAGGTACAAACCAGATATTTCCAGGCAGGAACAAACCAGATACTTTGCAGGTAGGTACAAACCAGATATTTCCAGGCAGGTACAAACCAGATATTTCAAGGTAGGTACAAACCAGATATTTCCAGGCAGGTACAAACCAGAAACTTTGCAGGTAGGTACAAACCAGATATTTAATGCAGGTAGGTATAAACCAGATATTTCCAGGTAGGTACAATCCAGATATTTCCAGGTAGGTACAAACCAGATATTTCCAAGTAGGTACAAACCAGATATTTCCAGGTAGGTACAAACCAGATATTTCCAAGTAGGTACAAACCAGATATTTCCAGGCAGGTACAAACCAGATACTTTGCAGGTAGGTACAATACAAACCAGATATTTGGTCACTGGACCTTTCCAGTTTTACAGAATGATGAATTCAGATTGAATTACAAATTACCAAAAGGGTAGTCAATGGTTGATCTGGTTTGCACATGGATTTGTTTATCATAATGTTTATCAACAGTTGACCATGCCATGAATGGAAAATAATAATCCCTCAACAAATAGTAAATGTTCACCCTGAAAATGCTAGAAGTGATGTAGATCCTGCTGTAACCCCTGTATGCATATGAAGAAATTTCAAGAAAACTGCATCCATTTAAGTTTCATCCTATCTGTTAACTAAACAGCTTTAGAAATAAACCTTGAATATGAAAATAAGTGACCTAGCAGGAAGCTTAGAAGCTATAGTTGGATCCACACTTTGTAATTGACCTGATAGTGCTGACTGAAATCAAAAGTGTTGATGATATCACAAGGAGGAAGTCACATGGTAAGAAACCTGGAAAAGGTTGCATATGATGATGATTATGATGATGATGATGATGATGATTCTGGAGTAGATTTAGAGAGGCTAAATAGTCTAATTAAGTATAAATTAAAATTAATTTCCTTCTACACTGATTCAGATTGGGAAAATAAGTCCTTATATGTATCCTTCTTCTGGTTCCTAGGCTGGATCATGCACTTATAAATTTCATAAAATATTCTTGCCCAAGTGAGTCTCAAACCCACAGCCTTTGATTCCACTGGCAGTTATTCTACCACTAGACAGTGAGGGCTTCGTACCTACTTGATTCAGTTATGAAATGATTTATGACTTTTTTTTAAATTTGCATGATTAAAAAAGGATTACAGTTATATTATCACAATAAGAATCATTACAAAAATCTGCCTAGCAATGTTTATGGATAAAGTCTATTATAACCAGATTAAAAAGTGACAATATTATCTATTCATATGGAATCCTCTGATATCCTTTGCGCACAGGGCCAATCTTTACAGTGAATGCCTGTAGCGTATTGAAATGAAAAAAAAATCCATGCCTCTGAAACGAGCCAATCTTTACAGTGAATGCCTGTAACGTATTGAAACGAGTGAAAAAATCCTTGCCTCAAAACGGGCAAATCTTTACAGCGATTCCCTGCAATGTTATGAGATGGGTGCCTTTTTTGCAGGTTTAAAACCAGATGCATGATTCAGCATGTTTTAAGTAACAAGAGGGCCATGATGGCCCTGAATCACTCACCTGATTAATAATGCCTTCATTGCCTTTTATTAAACAGTCATACTGAATACAAAATCCATGCAGAAGAACAGCATAATAATCATAACTGAACACAAAAACTGTACCTATGGTCTAAAATTTTGATGGTCATAGCTATAAAATCAAGTGACCCTAGGGTGGGTCTAATTTACACCCAAGAGCCATAATTTGAACACTTGGTTCAGGTCCACCAGATATCTAAACCCATGATCTTGTGGTTTCTGACAATCTTTTAAAGACTCTCCTATATAAGTCTATGTAAAATAAAGTGACCCCTTGGGCGGGGCCGATTTTGACCACAGGGCCATGGTTTGATCAAACTTGGTACATGTCTATAAGGCCATGTAATACATCAAATATCTTTACTCCAGCCCTTGTGGTTTCAAAAAAACAGTGGGGCCATTTTTTATCCCAGGGCCATGATTTGAACAAATTTGGTAGATGTCCACTAGGCCATATTACATACCAAATATATGAAATATCTCAACTCCTGGCCTTGTGGTTTATGACAAGAAGATTTTTCTAGACTTTCCTGTATAAGCCTATGAAAAATAAAGTTAACCCTCGTGCGGGGCCAATTTTGACACAATGGCTATGATTTGAACAAACTTGGTAAAGGTTCATAAGACAATGCTACACACCAAATATCTAAGCTATAGGCCTCGTGGTTTCAGAGAAGATGATTTTTAAAGATTTCATTTGTTAAAAATCTATTTTTAGCTCCTGTGACCCAGATATGCAACAGACCGGAATTATCTGAACAACTTAGGTAGAGCTTCATGCAAGGAACATCACAGCCAATAATGCACCATACAGGACGCTTACCAATGTTTAATATATTGGTATAACATAAAATAAGATTGAAAATTGTTAAGAATATGTTTTTCAATGTTACAGGTGTGTAGTTCAGTAAAGCATGTTGTACTCAGTTAATTATTATGTAAAGCACAGCACAGTACGGGATTTCCAAATGAAGCGAAAGAAAATGTAAACACCATCATGAAAAAGAGAACAATGATTTTGTAGGCATTTATTGTACAAAACCATGATAGAAATCATGACAACAATTTACAGGCAAGTATATACGATCAAGCTCTAATATCAATTTTGCGCATGAAATATACCAACAGACTTGACCGATACGGCTTCCTAGTGGGTGGGGTAAAGTTGGGAAAATATGAAAATAATATAAGTTCTGTTGTATTGTGCACACCCACTCTTTCTGAAACGAAATTTAAGTTAAGAAAATGCGCACTATACATGGCATTTTATGTAATCAGTTTTTGTTATATATCAAAACACCTGTAGTGTAAAAATGCGTAAAATGAGACAATCAATAATGATCAATAATTCAAAGATAATCAGTATAATCAATTATTTCAAATAGTTTATTCTAATGATCTATCAATTGATAATGCACAGCAATCATAAAAATAAATATTCAAACTCACTAAAAGAGATTTTTTTCAATTTAAAAATTTCAGGTAATTTGAATTTTTGATTAAATTAAAAATATCCCCTATTGCGGGGGCATTTATCACCGTTTGGCTATGATTTGAACAATCTTGGTAATGAACTATTAGATGATGCTACATATGAAATATCTAAGCTCTAGGCCTTATGGATTCATAGAAGAAGATTTTTAAAGTTTTTCCTATATAAATCTATGTAAAACAAGTGACCCCTGGTGCGGGGGCATTTATCACCATAGGGCTATGATTTGAACAATCTTGGTAATGAACCATAAGATGATGCTACATACCAAATATCTAAGCTCTAGGCCTTATGGATTCATAGAAGAAGATTTTTAAAGATTTTCCTATATAACTCTATGTAAAACAAGTGACCCATGGTGCAGGGGCATTTATCACCATAGGGTCATGATTTGTACAATCTTGGTAATGAAACATAAGATGATGCTACATACCAAATATCTAATCTCTAGGCCTTATGGATTCATAGAAGAAGATTTTTAAAGATTTTCCTATATAACTCTATGTAAAACAAGTGACCCATGGTGCGGGGGCATTTATCACCATAGGGTCATGATTTGTACAATCTTGGTTATGAACCATAAGATGATGCTACATACCAAATATCTAATCTCTAGGCCTTATGGATTCATAGAAGAAGATTTTTAAAGATTTTCCTATATAACTCTATGTAAAACAAGTGACCCCTGGTGCGGGGACATTTATCACCGTAGGGCTATGATTTGTACAATCTTGGTAATGGCCCATAAGATGATGCTACATACCAAATATCTAAGCTCTAGGCCTTTCAGTTTTGCAGAAGAAGATTTTCAAAGTTTGCATTTTTAAAATCTATTTTTAGCTCCTGTGACCTACTTTTTAAACCAATCTGAATAATTTGTACAACTTTGATAGAGGGCATCATAAGGATGATTCCTGTGAAGTTTGGTCAAAATCCCTTCAGCGGTTCATGAGGAGATGTTGTTTATAGCAAATTGTTGACGACGGACGGACGCACGCACGGACGACGGACAAAAGGCGATCACAAAAGCTCACCATGAGCACATTGTGCTCAGGTGAGCTAAAAAAAAAAAAAAATATTTAGCACCAAGACAGTTTTAGAATTTTTCGTGTTATTCTATTACCATATATAATCTAAAATGTGACCTGTAACTTACAGACATCTTAAATCCTAATTATCTGGAATTTATAGGAGCACCAAACCTTATTAGTTATTACTTTGTACGTCAGTGATCTATATATAACCTACAGAGCACACTATCAGAACTTTTATCTTGTTGTTTATTATAAGTTTGTGGGAGTGCTAAGTACTTTTTTTCCTAATTACTACTGTTATATTGTTGTACCCATAAAAGACCTTTTCTCTAATAAGTATTCTTATAGTACAGTTGTTTAGTACATAAGGGTGTCTGATCCATGTCTTGAACAAAAAACAGTTGCTGGTTTAAAGCAACAGATGCTTTGGATAGACCAGCTAATCAAAAAACTGGGCAAGCCTTCCTTTTAAAAGGATTTTTTTTATCTATTTCTATAAAAATATGTATCTGAAGATAATGAAACCACTTAATCAGATAAAATTAAATATACTTAACAATGTGTGTCTTCTATTTATTTTTCTAATGCGAAATGTATATTTTAGCTTTTTAATAAAAACAGTTACCATGGAAATATGAGACAAAAACAAGCACAGTGACATATCTTTTTGTTTCAACTTTTGTATTCAGCACATAAAATAAGAGTCAGAAATTTCAACCGAAGAAAAAATATCTGTAGTAAATGCTGTTAAGGTAATCCATACATCATTAACTAATAATCAAGGTAAAAACTTATTAGTTTTCAAAAATGGCTTCCAGCAAGTTGTTTCAGTTTCTCACGAACATTTTATCATAAAATATATGAGTAGGATAACTAAAGGCATCATGCAAAGAAATAACCTGGTGTTGTTTATTATGCCTTCTTTTCGTCTTCCTGCATATTATCATATTAATTCAGTATTTTCATCTTCTCGGTGATGGAAAAAAATCCTGAAAACCTATATATTATGGTAGAAGGCGCACCCTCTCTATAAACCTGACCTATCTGGGAAAAAGTGTGCCTAATCTGCCAGTGTCAAGGTAGGCTCATTTGCTCAAAGTCTATAAAGGCTTGCATTTACTATAAAATTTCCTCAGTCACTTGATGGATCATGATCATAATTTTAATGATGAATGGATTGCCTTAAGTTTAGGAAATTATCAATAAGGGAAGCCTTGTGAATGCTGGCCAGTATAATACAAGATCAGTAAGTTACAGGTTGACCTAGGTTTTTTAGGATTCCCCACCATTCAATATCTTTCAATTGACACCACAAAACCTGTCCAGACTGAAAATATTTCGTTCACTCTAATCTAGCTTTCATTTGGTCTAACATTGCATAAAATAGCATATCTTGATATCACCATCCTTAAACTAATGTTTGCGATGGTTTATACTGTGCCCTAGGGATTGTGAAATACACTCGAATATGCTGACTGCATGTTGGTTATACATATGTACACTGCACACAGGTCTGATATTTGGCCAATGTTGACCTGTACTGCAGGTATGGTATTGATCTGGCAATGTCTGGTCAGTATGAAAATTTATGTCAATCTGAGTGACCTGATGAAAATTTCCAGTGTAAACATGATTTCTACACAGTGGTTTCAGAATGTCTCTCAAAGCAAATTGTTGACTACAGTGTCAGACTGATGATGATGTACGACAGACAGTTGGTGATCCCAATATCTCACCATGAGCATTTTGTACTCTGTTGAGCTAAAAATCTAAAGGGAGGTAATCTAAAAAATGGGATCAGTTATAGTTCTTAGACACTGCACTTACACTATCTCCACTCTATCAATATGTTCACTATCAACAAAATCCATTTTATTATAGTTTTATAGATATTTTTCTGACAAACAAAATGTACCAAAGGGAGATAATCAGAATACTTGGCTAGAGTTATTGTTATGCATTGCACTTACCCTCAATACCCACCATAATTGTATGGAGTTTAAAGTAAATCCTTTCTCTTCCTATTATATGCCTGAAAAACTGGAGAGACAGACAGAGACAGACAGACAACCAAGTTGCAACCTACATGCTCCCCTGAATATTTTTTCCTACCTACCTATCAACTAAAATGGTTTGAGTTGGGTGCCAAAAACAAACATTTCCTGGGAATGGCTTAAACAAAAGATGTTAACTCACCGTTCAGTGCTTGGAACATTTCTTCATCTTTCTGTGACAGTTTATGCTGACCGGCTAGTTTTTTCTCTATATCCATCTCTATTTCTCTTTTTGTTCTTTCTATTAATTCCAATTTATGCCGATAGCTTTCATCTTCAAAGTACTGTAACCGCTCTAAAAACTGAAACACAGAAAACTCATACTATCTCTAATTGCATCTTCATTTTACAAATGTATCTCAGCGTCTTTTCTTCAAATAAACAGCATTACAGTTTTCTTGTTTTACAGTCTTTCTTCTGAATGATTAATATATATTCATATATCAAACAAACAGCATGACAGTTTTCTTGTTTTACATAACTTTTTATGTATTGACGTACACCTTTATATTTGATGTTCAATATTTTGGGCACTTTTTTTTTTAATGACGTCATGCTCAAATGAATGAATGAATGAATGAATGAATGAATGAATGAATGAATGAATGAATGAATGAATGAAAGATAGAATCAAGAAGTGAGAAGAAAACAACACATCTCAAATACTGAAAGCTCTCCAACAGTTGGTTCAGAATATTTTCTTGGATACAGTGCAAGCAAATGATGAACACGAAAATTTAAAAAGGGGTGAACCAGTATCAGTTATTAACACCTCTGTGGGAGATCTGTATCTTTAACTATTTTAAAAAAAAATGGAACACGTCGCAAAGCTGCTTTATTCATTACCTGGTAGTCATGGATTAGTTGTTACGAAGCAAATGCATAAGAGGATGATTACATGTCTCTAAGTGGGTACCAAACATGTTGTCAGGCGATGAAAAACATCAAGGTATACAAATTACTTGTAAACTCTTACAAAGGCACATTAAGGAGGTGGATTAAATGCTAAAATAAATAAGATCTCTGACATCAAAACTGTCTGAAGATGTTAATGATATTCACATATGACTTTCGCCAGGTTTTAGCTACATCTGCTCAGATGGTTACAAATAAGGAATATTATGCATAATACATGAGAACTTTCCTTTGTCCAGCATTAGGCTGCAAATGCCGTAAATTTATTCAATATGACATGTGAAGAAGATTTGATATGGCAGAATGATAGGGGATAAGCAAAATTAATGTAAACTCAAGAAATGAAGGGGTTTTCACAAATTTCATTCTCTTGTGAAACTGAACCATACGTAAAAATACTGGCAGCAAAAAAATACATTATTGCAAAAAATTAACAACTCCCTGTACATGTTTATCACAATAGGTTATTAACACCCTTGTATTCCATCTTGTCTTTAGAATTGTAATGTACATGTAGGATGAGATGGGATGGGGAAGGACAGGACAAATTTGGTCGAGCATGCCCCCTGTAACTCCATTGCTAATAAAATCAGTGAGATTGACTTTTTGGGTGTAATTTTTGTAATTTTATTTTACTTCCTATAGAACTTTATCTTTTGATTGTATCTAATTTTTTAAATTTTATGTTATGGAAAATTATAAATCTGTGAAACTCTGCATGTATTGTAAATCCAGAGATCATATTCACAAAGTATTAAAATTGAAAACAAAAACAATGCATGTGGATGCCAAAGCTTGTCTGTCAGTTTGTTTTGGTTTTTTTTATAAAAAGGGGAGATAGAAGTTTAATGATGGCCAAGGTTTAAGTTTTTCACCACCACGATGCCAACTTTGACAACCACAATACATCAACTTTTTTTCTTTGAAAAACAGATAAGCTATTAAGTTGAATCTAATTAAGTCAATTCAGTGGTTTCTTTTTAATGAGAGTATTTCTTGTTTATCTCTTCATTTTTTTTATTAACAAATTGGCCTATAGTAGTAGAAATATATTTCCTTTATCTGATTTATTAGATGTATGGTTTGATAAACTAATTTTTCTGAAAGTATGGGACTTCTAACAAAGGTAAAAAATCATCTTAAAAAATTTTGTGATTACAGACCCAGTAGGTATATATATGCCATTTACCTCGTCTGGTACTCCTGCCCAGGCTTTTGGTACTTTGATTTTCTTCCTGGGGTCCTTCCTGGGTTTCTGTGGTGGCATGGGTGCATGGACCATTGGTTTTGTGACATCATCGATCATTTCTGACCTGAAGAGGAAGATTGAAAAAAGGCATATAAAACCTGCAAATCTGTGAAAAATGCCGCAAGCAGTCATGCAAAAGACCAACTATGAGAACAGTGTAATACATTATAGACATTTTATTTCACTAAGTTTCTATTTTGACTATACATTTATGATTGATAAGTCCCAAAATGCAAACAGCACGACCATGAGAGTACAGTAACATGGCCATCAGACACTCCACTGAACCGAAAACTGTGTGGTGACCTGTAGAACCTAAAGATGACCACGAAGTTCATCACTGGACTGACTGTGTAGGGCAAATGAGAAGAAGAAAACAGATAAATAAATCCATTAAATTCATCAAACAAAAAACTAGAGCCTAGAGCTATCACTGATAGTGATAAATACCTCAGCTAAACCACACTGACTCAACAATATGAAACATTTTTTTAAAAACTGGACAGGAACAGACGATGCCCAAAGTTTGGGACAAAAACTGAATAATTATTTTCAGATTGAAAATTTCATCTCTGACACTTAATAAAAATAATCAATATCATACCTCAAGAAGTTCTTAAATCCCCCCCAAAAATGTCATATGAATTGAGAATAAGTCCATCAAAAGATATAATGTCATAATACACACCCTTTTTTTGCCGGAGTCCCAGGTGGTACAACAGTTGCTTGGGGCGACAGCTGCCGTGGACTAGGCATCCTCCTCTGTTGTTGTTGTTGTTGTTGCTGGGCCATCAATTTCTGTTGTTCCTGCAGCTGCTGCTGTTGCTTCAAAATCTGCTGCTGGTGAAGCTGTTGGCTCTCCTCCATCTGCTGCAGGTTGTTTATCAGGCTCTGCAGTCGCTTCCTGTCACATGGTACAACAAGAAGACATTTAAATTTAATCCTTTACAAATTCATATATTATATAGACTCATTTTGACCAATTGGCAAACACAGCAGGATTAGGGTCTTATACAATACTGAAGGTAAGATTGTAAATAATCTATATGTTCCATATTGTACAATTCTAAGTTCATTAAATGATATTCATCAAGTCATCAATTTGTACATGAATATTCATGAGGTAAAGGGTAAACACATCTCAAAAATCCCAACAGTTTGAATTTTGTTTTGGTTATGAGCATGGGCTTCAAAATCCCAGCACTTGCAGTTTAACCCTTTCCCTCATAGAGGAAACCATGAAAAGACCTATGCGAACAACATAAAACCAGATCAGCCTGTGAGTAACTCGCAGACTGATCAGGTTTTATGCTGTTCGCTGCTCCTCAGTGGTCTGGAAATGAAGACTTTATAATTAAATTTGGTACGGTTTAACTGTGGTTTTCTGCAGATAAGGCTTTATGTGGTACCTATTGAGTGCGTCAAAATGAGCCTATATGAGGGAAAGGGTTAAACCTTGGCAACACCATTACTTATGATTTTACTTCATGTCAACTTCTCATGAATAGTATCCCAAACAGTCATATTATGTTCTGTTGTGTGAACCAGGTCAACTATTGAAGATCCAGTGTAGGTATGGGATAATCCAATAATTTATTTTGAAAATTTGTGTACACATTGGGAATGCAGTGAAGACTCAGGGCTGATTGTGGCCATCAGAGTTGTGATAATGCAATATACAAAAAAAAAAAAATATTTTTTTGCTGAAAATTCTGAGCATATTAAATGAACTGTAACAAAGTAATTGCACATGGTGAGTAAATTGCAATTTCTTCAGAACCATTATAAATACACTGCACTATAGAAAGGTCTGTGTGCACTGATTATTCAACATTGAGGTCTGTTTTCACAACTGTTTTATATACATGTAAGATCAGGTGGTTTATAACAATTCATCATCTGATTTTAATGAAACCTTAATCTATTCTTATAATAAAGATAGACATCACTTGAAAATATGGTCCTCTTTTATCAAATGTAATGTACAAAATAAATGCAGTATAAATACATTAAAACCCCTATTCTTTAAATGCTGTAAATGCTTTTAGGATGTACCTTTGTCATGGATAACAAATTAACAGACATCTTTTATGTACTTATGTCATCAAAAACAATTCAACAAACATTTTTATGTATCTGCATCATGAATAACAAATCAAGATATTTTTATATAACTACATCATAAATAACAAATCAAGACATTTTTATATAACTACATCATAAATAACAAATCAAAAGACTATATTAGGGTTAAGTCTGATGATGAATAAAGATAAAGGCATTGGTCATAATGTTTAGACAGTAAATTTAATAAGACTATTTTAATTTGCAAAATACATAATATAACATCAGAATACAAGATGAAGTCATAAAAATTCGAGAAAACTAAGCTGACATTTAATAAAAAAATAAACATCTTTCCTTTTTAATGAATACTTGACTTTCAGAGGACTTAAATCTTTCACTGAGAGTAAAAAATTCATTCCCATGCACACAGACATTTGACAACACAAACATTTTACCAATGTGGATTGTCCATGGAATCACCTATGCTTAGTAACCAGTATAAATCTAGATAAGCAAACCATGCAGACTGATCAGGTTTTATACTATTTGCTTTGATTCAGTATCTTGGAAAATAAGGCCTATATTCCACCTACCAGATGTCATGCTAATACTTTTATATAGGCAAACATTCAATCATAGAACTAAAATATAGTCAGTGCTTATTTTCAATTTGCGTGTATTAATTTTTCAGCTATTTCAAATTATTTGCTTTGGTCCAGATTTGCTATTTGCTTTGGTCCAGATTTGCTCCCCCTGCTTTGTTCCTATAAATTTGTGTGTCTTTCAAATTTTTGATATTTCAAATTGTAAATTTAAGCCCTTTCTCAATAGTACAATATAAAATTATTTGTTTATCCCTTTCCCTCATAGAGGATACCATGAAAAGACCTATGCAAACAGCATAAAACCAGATCAGCCTACGAGTAACTCGCAGGCTGATCAGGTTTTATGCTGTTCGCTGCTCCTCAGTGGTCTGGTAATGAGGATTTTACAATTAAATTTGGTAAGGTTTGAGTTTGGCTTTTTGCAGATCAGTCTTTATGTGGTACCTATTGAGTGAGTCAAAATGAGTCTATATGAGGGAAAGGGTTATCTCAAATTCCATCAATGCTTGTCAAGCGGCCTATATTTTTTACATCTGCGATGTTAAGCTTTGACTTATTACAGATTTTTTTTTTTTGATGGAATAGAGAAATATACATTATAGATAAAATCAATTATCATTTATTTATATATTCCACAAAGAAGGTGGCCCGATTTATGATGTCAGAAACTATTACTGGACCAAATATGTAACCTTTTCTGATTCACAAGCCAAAACTGCATCTAAAGTAGGGTAGTGGAATTAGGCCACAACGATCTTTCAAACCTCTCCACAGTGAGATTTGCTTTCAATGGGATCTGGTTTTGATATGGTTTACCATGATGTGAAGTGGGGTAGCCTGAGTGATAAAGGGGACCAAGCATGACATCTACATGTATAAACATATTTTCGTGATACCTTATTTTTCCTAGTAAATGCCCACCCTTAAGTAAGCACCCTACATCTAATATGAGCACAAAGAGATGAAGCTATACCTATAGCTATAAGTTTTCTTTCAACAAAGTACACAACAGAATATAATAAGCTGATCCATGGCCAGGTGGTATATTACGGTCTCTGATTTACTATTATTTGGCCCCCACCACCCCTACCACTAGGGTTTGAGTCTCGGCCAGATCACTCAGTTTCCACATAAGCATGCATTCTAATTGGCTTGTTTTACCACAATGCCTTCTTGGACAAGTGGTCTTCCTTCATCTGTTATTAGCTCAGGGAGACATTGTATGACTGAAATACCATTATAATGATTATTTTAATTCTAAAACAATAAATATAGACATGTCTCATAATCATCATCAGGTGACTATAATGAGATGGAATGGGTCTCTTCACCCTTACAATGCTGTGGGTACTTTAATGTGACCCCCTCTGCAACCAGTGTTGACCAAGATCAGCCTGCACATATGTATGTGCAGTCTGATCATGGTCTGCAATGTTCACTATTCAATAAATAAATTTTCAGCAAGCACCCCCATAAACAACAAATTGTACAGTCCAAAATGAAGACAGTCCAATTAAGCATGGTAAGGGTTTATTAGCACTTGCATAATTATGAAGACTATTATAGTTTTTTTTTAATTTTAAAGGTTATATATGACATAAAATACAATTGTGTTACATAAGCAGACTTTCCTTGTGCAAAGGTGTCAGTTTTCCTCAGTGTGAAAACAACATTAACGACTCATAAATATGAAAACACACAATACCTTTTACCTTATAATCAGAATCACATTTCTCTTCCACTAGAATTTTCAATTATATATTCATTAATTCCTCATCTGATATAAAGTTCATATTAAAATGCCAACATATTCTAGTATTCTACAAACTGATAGTTGTCCTCTAAATTAAGCTGTAATGTGTATTAGCTGGTAAAAATGAAACCTTTGTTAAATATCAAGAAACATTACAACATTAATATAGAAAATGAAACTGCCCCAGAAGTGACTTATACTGACTGCTTTGTCTCCATATGGTGTTTGTTCTAAATATTGAGAGCAGTAACTGCATATGGATGTAATCAAATTAGTAAAAAAAAATCTATTATATGAACGAGAGCTATTACTGATGGTAATGAATATCCCTGCCATAGAATAAAATCAGGACCAATTTTAATAATTCCTCTTTAGAAGAAGCATATAAAATTATGTAAACATATTTACACATCATTATCAATGCATATGCAAAACTTGAGCTTGAATCAGTGAAGTAATGTAGAAGTAATTGGAATCACAAGATTTTTTTTCAATCAATTCAGGGGCCATAACTCTGTAATTCTTTGGAATCTGGTGATTACATTATGATGTACATACGACACAATCAACTAATTAGTGAAGTAAGTTACACATCAATACCCAATTAGTTGCAGGAAAGACCATCATAATATTTAAAATATGTTTACTTAGCAAAGTACTGGTCTATATCAAAATCACACCACCGCTAAATACACCAATATAATGTCCTTAACCCTTTCCCTCATATAGACTTATTTTGACGCACTCAATAGGTACCACATAAAGCCTGATCTGCAGAAAACCACAGTTAAACCTTACCAAATTAAATTATACAAGGCAGTCCAAAGGACAGCTATATCCCCCGCCGCTGGCCAAATATTAGAATTTGTTTGGTCAAAGGATTATGTTCACCTTAACCTGGCATGGTTGTAGCAGACATAGAAGATCAGTTTAAGACAATTTAACTTTCCGGAGTTATGTATGAATCTCAGAATTCGGAGGCACATATATTAAAAGTTTACTGACAAGTTTTACATGGGAAACAGTACAAAAAGTGAACATCAATGAAGTATAGGATGTGTTAGGTAACCACAAAGTACATGTGTAACTCAATTAAAAGCTTTATATATCATGAAATAATTTGTATGATTGTGAACATGACATACTATTATTTACCGAGTACAATAAATCACTGTGGAAGTGCAATCCAGGTCAAGAAGTGGGGCAAGGGGAACACTCCTGAATGAGATATGGAGCGGACACGAAAATAACATTTGACCTGCAAGTATGACCTTGACCTTGAGCCAGCGTGACCGCCTCATGCCTTCTGCACATCAGCTCAATGAGGTTAACATTTTAGCCGAGTTTGAAGAAAATGTGTCTAAGCGTTCATGAGATATGGAGGGGACACGAAAGTAACATTTGACCTTCAAGTATGACCTTGACCTTGAGCCAGCGTGACCGCCTCATGCCTTCTGCACATCAGCTCAATGAGGTTAACATTTTAGCCGAGTTTGAAGAAAATGTGTCAAGCTTCATGAGATATGGAGGGGACAGAAATAACATTTGACCTTCAAGTATGACCTTGACCTTGAGCCAGCGTGACCGCCTCATGCCTTCTGCACATCAGCTCAATGAGGTTAACACTTTAGCCGAGTTTGAAGAAAATGTGTCCAAGCGTTCATGAGATATGGAGCGGACAAGAAAATAACATTTGACCTTCAAATATGACCTTGACCTTGAGCCAGCATGACCGCCACATGTCTTCTGCACATCAGCTCAATGAGGTTAACACTTTAGCCGAGTTTGAAGAAAATGTGTCCAAGCGTTCATGAGATATGGAGCGGACACGAAAGTGTTTCGGACACACTGACGCACGGACGGACGGACTGACGGACGGACGGACGGACGAAGGGCATTCCTATAACCCCCCTCCCGCTTCGCGGCGGGGGATTAAAAATCCTCATTTCTAGACCATTGAGGAGCAGCGAACAGCATAAAACCTGATCAGCCTGCGAGTTACTCGCAGGCTGATCTGGTTTTATGCTGTTCGCATAGGTCTTTTCATGGTTTCCTCTATGAGGGAAAGGGTTAAAGGGATTTCGCCTTTCAGTAATCATGTAACCCCCATTATAAAAGTAACCCATGGAAAATGCAAAGACATCATAAACAGTTTTAGGGTATTAGAATTTGGATAATGTAGATCTAATAACTTATATAAATTATGCAATTTTACCATGCACTTATTTTATCAGTCATCATAAAATTTCTATTAGCTATACACACATCTGATTAGAAAACTTAAATTTGCTCGCTAATTGTCATTTGTCATGGTGACCTAGCTGCATGCTGATTTACTTTCATGATTGTGTTTATGACCCTGTCGTGTGATAATATGTTACATGTGTTAGTTACTTAGACTGCCCAGTGGGGCCAGGACATATTTTATCTTATCAGATCAATATTTGCACTTTGACATTAACCATGGTATCTCGATAGTTTAAGGTTATGAAAATGACAAGTTAAAAAAATCACCGTAATTATTTTTTTCTCGTTGAGGCTGTCAACTTACATATAATTATGCATTATATATATACACTGTACTTTAATACGTATTTTTTTTTTTTTTATCAAAGATACAACGTATCTTCCAAACATAATTTTTATGCTTTACATATGCTGTATTTATACTCATTTGGTTTTAAATAATTTAAAACGATTTGTGTAATTGTTTTCATTTATTATACTTCATTAAATGTTATGCAATCGTATTTTCTCTGCTATCTCTGGCCCATGAATTGCCGAGATATTCAAATGATGTGTGACATTTTACTGCCAAACTCTCTGGTGTTTTTCAGGGGAGGTAATTAAAATGGCGTCGCCCATAAGCCAGCTAAGTGCCGCAATTTTGCGTATTAATACATGAATATCTTCGTTATGAAATCACAAATTGAGATATGCTTTCACAGATATCATTTTCAAAGTGTGATCTTCAAATTGAGATTAAGTTTATCTAAGGGTTGCGGTCTCCTTTAATAATTTAAAAGCAGTTAGTGTCACAAAATTTTAACACAGACGGACATCCTGACAAACCAACAGACTTTCTCCAATGTAACCCCATCTCAAACATCTTAAAACTTAATAAAAACTGACCAAATTTGTAAAGGATTATAGAAAGTAATGATAGAAAGATATAAGTGAAGCTACATCCAATTCATGCAATGATTATCAAGATATAGCCTTGCATATAAAGCTTGAACCTTTGATATCCATTTACCTTTCCCACAAGATGTCCAAAACACATGGGTAAAAGTAGGAAATTTAAAAACAACCTGAAAATACTGAGTTTAGCAATTTTTATAAAGTTTCATATATAATAAAAAGTCATTTGGCAATCAGAAAAACCTGAAGTTCAGGAATTCCTGAAAACTTTTACCCATGAAAACATGATTAAAATACATAATTCCTCTTAGACGTTATCAACAGTAATGAAAGTCCATTTTCAGTAACAGTGACCTTGACCCATTACACCCTAACAGCTCTTGAAAGCGTTATCTTCAAACAAGAAGTATTTGTTACGGTATTTCATTCCTGATCAAAGAACAAGAGGCCATACTATGGCCCTTAAGATACTCATCAGGGTACATAAGCTTACATGGTTACGGTACCTCCAGCAGCAACCAGATTCAAGATTCAGATACAAAGAATTCTTAAGTTAGTCAATCATGTGGAGGCCTTATTTTTCACAGGAATCAACTTTATTTTTAGAATAATGGTAGACAGCCATGGGGTGACCATTTGTGTCAAAGAAATTAAATTTTAACACTGCTTTCATAAAAGATTTTTGAAATTTTCTGTATAGAGTATAAAAGGAAACTAGCCTACCCCCTAGTGGTCTCATTTTTTAGGGATCAACTTTATCTTAGCAATTATGGTAGACAGCCATAAGGTGACAATTTGTGTTGAATGAAATGAAATTCTTGCCATTGACTTCATAGAAGAAGAATTTTGAAAAATTTCTATATAGTCTAGAGCATATAGAAACTGGCGGCCTCCCTAGGAGCCTCATTTTTCATGGGATCAACTCTATTTTATCAATTATGGTAGGCAGTTATGAGGTGACCATTTGTGCCAAGTGGAATTTATTTCTAATCATTGGTTTCATTGCAGAAGAGTTTTAAATTTTTCTATAATTATAGAGTTTATAAGAAAACTAGGCAACCCCTGAGGGCCCTCAATTTTCAAGGGATCAACTTCATTTCAGCAATTATGATAGACAGCCATGGGGTGACCATACACCCCAAAAGAGATAAATTCTAACCATTGGTCTCATAGAAGACATAGGGCACATATAAAAATGTACATAATAAAGTTTAAACTTTTCTAAGTTCAAACCTAGACTTACTCATATTCTTCCTGCAGGATGAGCATGTCTTTACTGTGTTTCTCCATCACTTTGTCATACTCATATTTAGGTATCATCTCCTGCAACAATAAACACACAATTAGAACAGTCCCTTGAATGTCGGTAAGTTGGACACCAATTACTGAGGGCAAGAGCTTTTTAGTCTCAAAGTACTAGTCCAACCCTGACACCATAACCCCACTACATTGCCTAGGGTAAAACATATATGAAAATTTAATATGCAGGGTCTGCTGAATGTTTTTGTGTCCTTCCTATGGGTAATGCTTCTTAAGATATTGAAAATAAATAATATTCCCATGTGGAAGGGGCTGTGACTTTTAAAGTAAAACTAAAAATAAAAGGGAGAATGGAGCCGTTCAGTGGCAGTAAGTGGCAGTAAGTCTCTACCAATACATATTTGCGCACAATTTCATGGCTATCCTTCAAAATTTTAATACTTCTCATGATACTGAATCATTTCGTTACACCAGACAGGCATACAGTCAAGTTTTCTAAGCAAATGTAGGTCATTCTACCACATCACCACAAAGCTACTCCATAGTGGGGATGTACAAAAGTATACCTTTTTATACAACAACAAATCAAACTACAAATCAAACAATAAACAAAAGAACACAACAAAGCTAAAGCTTCAGGAAAATGCCAAAACACTGTACATAATTCATTAACACTATAAATATGTATGTCAATTCAAATATATTCATCTTCCTTATTACAGCAGATTGAAACTTCTAATTTTATAAATTTAAAACAGAATTTTTTTTTTAGATTTTTTAAATATCTAATTAAAATATAATTTCAGGAATAAGAAGGGAAATATATTTATAATAATGACATAATGTCATTATAGAATGACAAAGTGTCCACAAGTACATACTTGCTACTATATTTCATTATAAGACGTATGATTACCTCAATGAGTAGAAAACCAAATATTTATAGTATTTGTGTAGCTAGATTTAAAAAAAAATTAGCTATTCATCTTATTGCAAGTCAACATTGTAATCAATATCTTTCAGAATTCAATCAACTGTTCTTTAATAACAGACTTGAGAGATTGAGGAGCAGAGATTATATCAACAGAACAACAAAACAATTGTACGCAGATTTTTTTTTTCAATAAAAGCATGCACACACATGATTACGCACATATCAACCTTTGGGTAAGTTAGCATTTCTTCACAAATATGTGTTTAAATGGTTAAAATATTCACAGCAGAATTCGGGATATGGTACAAACTCCAACAGGAAAAAAATATGTAAATCAAGCAATTTTTGCCACTTACTTAAATAAGATAAAAAATAAATTGACAAAATATTCAAACCAAATCATCTGCAGTTCTCATAAACAAGAGATAAGAAGTTATTCATGGATATATTGCAAGAAATTAATAGGCACCACATGGGCGCATGTTCTGATGTGTGTTACATATCTAACCCTTTACTTCATCTGCATCTGCTGTGGGCTCTGCACAAAGGATTAAAATCAAGTTGAGACCCTTTTGCACTGTGCCCTCGCAAGTTTGTTTGCTAATGCGACAAAATGCATCAGAATTAGGTAAGGTCATCATTAAAAATATGTTTGATAATTGCTGCACTCCTTCCCAGAACTTTTAAAACTCAGGGTAGGTGGGTAGGTTTTTTTGTGTTATTTTCCTTTTATATAATAACTCTGATAATGGCAAAGCTGAATGGCCTTCATGATGAAGGGACCAACATATCAAGCTTACTGAAGTCATGAAGTCATTATTTGCTTCATCATACATTGGTTTTACATTTTTGAATGAAAACTTGTAACAGAGGATATACGAAAGAAAATGGCATGAAAACAGAGGAAAGAATGGAATGAGCTAGATTAACGTAAACAGCAAAGTCAGTGACCTGAAAAAAAAACAAGAGGGCCATGATGGCCCTGAATGCTCACCTGAGTACCATTGCTTCAACTGATGTCAAGGTTTTTAAACAGACAAGGATTCTGATATAACTTAATCTAAAACATTTTACCCCTGACAATACTACACACCAAATATCTAAGCAATGGGCCATATGGTTTCAGAGAAGACTTGGGCGCAGGGTCATTTATCACCGTAGGGCCAAGACTTTGAAAATCTTGGTAGTGGCCCATAAGATGATGCTACATACCAAATATCTAAGCTCTAGGCCTTATGGATTCATAGAAGAAGATTTTTTAAGATTTTCCTATATAACTCTATGTAAAACAAGTGACCCTGGTGCGGGTCATTTATCACCATAGGGGTATGATTTGTACAATCTTGGTAGTGGCCCATAAATGATGCTTCATACCAAATATCTAAGCTCTAGGCCTTATGCATTCATGAAGAAGATTTTTTAAGATTTTCCTATATAACTCTATGTAAAACAAGTGACCCCTGGTGCGGGTCATTTATCACCATAGGCTATGATTTGTACAATCTTGGTAGTGGCCCATAAGATGATGCTTCATACCAAATATCTAAGCTCTAGGCCTTATGCATTAATGGAAGAAGATTTTTTAAGATTTTCCTATATAACTCTATGTAAAACAAGTGACCCTGGTGCGGGTCATTTATCACATAGGCTATGATTTGTACAATCTTGGTAGTGGCCCATAAGATGATGCTACATACCAAATATCTAAGCTCTAGGCCTTATGGATTCATAGAAGAAGATTTTTTAAGATTTTTCTATATAACTCTATGTAAAACAAGTGACCCCTGGTGCGGGGTCATTTATCACCATAGGGCAATGATTTATACAATCTTGGTAGTGGCCCATAAGATGATGCTACATACCAAATATCTAAGCTCTAGGCCTTGCAGTTTTGCAGAAGAAGATTTTCAAAGTTTGCATTTTTAAAATCTATTTTTAGCTCCTGTGACCTAATTATGCAATGGACCAGAACCATTTATACAACTTTAGTAGAGCTTCATCCAAGGAACATTCCTGCAAAATATTTTTCAAATTGGCCAAGCCGTTTAGGAGGAGATGTTGTTTGAAGCAATTGTTGACGCCGGACGCACGCACGCACGCACGCACGCACGGACGGACGACGGACGACGGACGCCGGACAAAAGGCGATCAGAAAAGCTCACCTTGACCACGTTGTGCTCATGTGAGCTAAAAAGTGGTTGCCTGGGGCTAAAAAAATTGGGTTGATACAAATTCTGTTGGGGTCTCTAAAAGCATAGCAAGCAAACATATTTTCAATGATGACACAAATCGTTAAACATTTTTTTTTCTTCTCCCTCTTAACCCTTTCCCTCATATAGACTCATTTTGACGCACTCAATAGGTACCACATAAAGCCTGATCTGCAGAAAACCACAGTTAAACCTTACCAAATTTAATTACAAAATCCTCATTTCCAGACCACTGAGGAGCAGCGAACAGCATAAAACCTGATCAGCCTGCGAGTATCTGGTTTTATGTTGTTCGCATAGGTCTTTTCATGGTGTCCTCTATGAGGGAAAGGGTTAATATAGCAAGAGACATTAATCAGAGGTACATGTATTATACAGGTTAGTCCAGGATTTCATATATTGATGTTTTTATCACTTTGAAATCATAATCAAATATTTAGTATTTTTGAACAAGTATGTCAGAAGTTGTGTTAATTTGATGGAATTCCACACCAATGTCAATATTTCCAGTGTTGATGCAATCTTAATTCATTTTTATTTTATTAGTATTAGTTACCATAGCGACTAGGGCTGCATACTAGTTTTCATACTTGATTGATTGAGGTACATAGGGGTATAGTTGGTAAAAAGATTGTATCTATCAATGATTTAAAAAGTAATAACCTTGATGGTGAAGGACATGGCAATTAAAAAAAAAAAAAAACACTGATCTGCTTCAGGATGTGTGATGAGTATGTAAACAAACATTTTTTTTGTCTGTTTGTGTTCCTCACTTTAATTTCCAACTCACAGTATTTCGGTCATTGGGGATATTTGTTTATGCAGGATAGTGTTTGCCCAAGATATTATGCTATGGACAAGTGGCATGAAACCAAATCAAGTCACACTATTCTGACACTGAGACAACCAGTCCTGGAACTACCCTTATATACAGAGTGCCAAGCATAAGGGAGATATACTGGTACCATTTTCAATGACTTTGGCGCACTCAATATGTACCACATAAAGCCTGATCTGCAGAAAACCACAGTTAAACCTTACCAAATTTAATTATAAAATCCTCATTTCCAGATCATTGAGGAGCAGCGAACAGCATAAAACCTGATCAGCCTGCGAGTTACTCGCAGGCTGATTTGGTTTTATGTTGTTCGCAAAGGTCTTTTCATGGTTTCCTCTATGAGGGAAAGGGTTAATCACTCAGACAGCGGGACAGGTATTGCAAATAAATAATAATTATTAATTAACATCTTATGTTTTGGGGAGCTGTAGGTGGCTGATTCTATAAAAAGTAACAAAATCCTATGAAATGGTATTAATTTAAGTATACAAAATGTTTCCTAAATCAGAACTCAGCATTTTTACTCACCAATGCACACATTATGATATGTAAGAGAACATATCAAATAATTATCTGTTACTGAGGAAATTTTATCCTACAACATTTCAGGGTAAAATATTTAGTTTTAAACATGCAGTTCTCTATCTGCAATTACTACAGTTTTGTGTTTGCCCTTGAAACATCTTATCAATATGCTTGATCAGTACGCAGCCCTAATACAAACTTTGTTATTGTGTCATTCCTAAATTTTCAGGGTCAAAATTTACCTGTTCTGGCTCCTTTGTTTCCTCCTATGGATTAGGTACAAAATACAAGTAAGTAAGTAAGTAAGTTTTACATGTTTATTTTGGGATTTAAACACAGGTTTACACTTTATCAGTCATTCAGGTACTTTAAGTCTACATGAGACAGGTATAGTGCTGCCAGCAGCAATGTCACTGTACACAAGTGGTAATTGATAGCACACTGGGTCATGTTGGAACTATACCCTTATATGCTGAGCTCCCAGCAAGGGAGATATACCAAATTGTTTTACTTTTGTATGTTAAGGCTGAAGATCCATTACCCACAACCTCTCTGTTACTGGAATGTGCAATACAAGTACAAGGTACTTGGTAAAATTATTTTTTGAGGTCAAGATCAAAAGAAAATTACATGATACGCAATCAATACAAAGATAACAATCACGTTCACCGTTTGCTGGTCATATTCAAGAGCAATTTAAAAAAAAAATCTTGGAACCGGAATACCAATGCCTGCAGATGACAATTTATTCCTGGAATAATTAAACTGTCATTCTTTTAAAAAGGTTTCAATGAGATGGAGAAGCATTAGATGGAAAAATCAAACTAAAACATTTAACCTCTGTCAAGTGAATCACCTCAAGATACCTATTTAATGCGAAGTCCTCTGAAATATAACAAAAAAGGGGGCAATTTTCTGTCACAAAGAAGTATAATATTTCAAATTGACAGGAAAAATTCCAAAGAATGAGACAAAGAGAATTCAACCCATATCCTGTACAAAGTCTATTCCTGCATGACATCATTATTTTATTACGGCTGCAGAAAATTACAAATATGTGGTGTTGTCAGTAATCCTGTCAATATTTTGGTAAAGGCTTTTGGCCAAAACAATATTAAAAAGATTTTACCCTGTTTTGAACCCTTGTAGACTTCCTACCCTCCCCCCTAAAAATGGACCTTTCCAGTGTTCTGAGATGATTATCCAATCATCACACTGGGATATCATGTGATCATTGGTGACCAGCTTTACACAAAAATAACACATATGTTGTTTATGCCTGTAAGCAGCTGACCTATAGTTAGTCATAAATTGAAATCAATCTTCAACAATAAAAAAGGAGGGGCTTTAAATGTTTACACCCAAAAATAAAAAAGAAACTGGAAGATACAGATTAAGACTCACATTAGATCACTGACCACTTTGTTTCTACTTTATATTTATTCTCTTTGTAAATGATATAACAGAAAATATTGATATTGACTCACTTACTGGTAAGTATTGTGAATTACTACATTTCTAGTGGCAGATATTGTTCTTTTTATTACAGATCCAATTATAGGTTACATGAAGAAATATATACCACTCATCAATATTCCTTTAAAATAGGGGCTGAAAATTAAAATGTTAAAAAAAAAAAAAAATCTGCATTTTTTTAAGAAATCAAGACATACTAATAAACTGTATGCATGGTATAATGGGAAGAAATTTGGGAGATGTACAATTATAGTGAAGTTGATATTTTTTACATCTTTGTTTCTGCAGATGTAAACTTGGTGTTAGCAAACAATGGTACTTGGTATGTTGCTTTGACAAAAAACTGCCCATTTAAAAAAACAAAACAAAAAAAAACAACTTATACATGTATACTATAATTATGTACAGTTGTTGATTTTTTGTTTGTTAATGGGCAGTTTTTCGGTCAAAGCAACATACCAGGTACCTTTGTTAGCAAACAGACACCAAATTGGGCTGTATTGCGCATTGTGAGTTAGGTCTCTATTTATATGTAATGAAAGATCCCTAAATTTTTGGTGCAAGCTTATGAAACAAAAATATTTCAAGTTTATGGACTATTTTTCATATTCATACACAGTGTACTGATACATTTCCATTATAACGAAAATAACAATATCATGAGACTTGACAGTTGAAATTGTTGCTGAATTATAAGCACTGAATGCTGTCCAATTTAGGGCAATTATGGTAAGAAATTTGGAGCCCAAATTATAGCATCATAACAATGGATCATTAAATTAACATCCACCATAAATTTCAATAATGTATAATTTAGACATTATAAAGTTTCAATACTATATTAGGTAGTAATACAACTATCAAAATCTAGCTGTTATGAACCTGAACAACCTTTTGCATACTGGTAACCAAAAAACAGTGAAATGATTATACATGATATCAAAATATCTGCCCTTTAGCTTATATTCATAAGGCTATATCATATGAGAAAATAATAATAGGCTAGTCAGCAAAGTCTTATAATAATTATCTTTAGAAAGGCTCATTACCGGCATAACATGAAAGATATCAAGTACTAAAACTTCAATAAGCTATATGTCAACGAGGCTATAATTTCTTTTCTCTTTTTTATTTTCTTCTTTTCTTCTTCTATAGGCTATAATTAATTATATTTTATAATGGCAGAAAAGCCTTGTGTTGACTATTTTAGCTTCTTTGTGACCTGGGTCGTTTTAATCCTCTATTAACCCTTTCCCTCATATAGACTTATTTTGACACACTCAATAGGTACCACATAAAGCCTGATCTGCAGAAAACCACAGTTAAATCTTACCAAATTTAATTACAAAATCCTCATTTCCAGACCACTAAGGAGCAGCGAACAGCATAAAACCTGATCAGCCTGCGAGTTTCTCGCAGGCTGATCTGGTTTTATGTTGTTCGCATAGGTCTTTTCATGGTTTCCTCTATGAGGGAAAGGGTTAAGTGAGAGAAAATTTACCTAGCATTGACCACCTGGGACATGACTCAATTAACATCCCTCCCACCTAAGATTTAAGAGAACTGTTTCACTGTCATGCCCTAATACAAAAAAAAAATTAAATAAAATAAGTAAAAAAAAATGGAAAGTATAAGTGGATGAACTTCAGGTTACCTTAGATCATTTTGTTATATCTGAGACTCTCTCAAACTCCTGTTTCCTTCAATGCGTAAAAACAGTAGAAATTTTTTTTTGAGAAAAGTGACCTTGAACACTCTATCAAAATACCAAAATCAGAATCACTCCTAACCCATGCATTTACACCCTCACAGTTTAAAACCTGATTCGCCGGAAAATCACCTCTTTTTCTTAATATATACCTAGTGTGCTGTTGAAGGCTCAGATTAAAACTACATAAGATCGCTGATTTTGAAAATTGTCATATATTGTACATCTCTGTTTAAAAGTCCACACCCTCTCCTTAACCATGTCAAATACAACCTATGTTAACATTAAGGCATACACTCCTTGTATTTACCAGAAAAACACCTTTAATCGTTGAATTAAACAATATCCAAATCACACTTTTTACTTAACCCTTTCCCTCATATAGACTCATTTTGACACACTCAATAGGTAACACATAAAGCCTGATCTGCAGAAAACCACAGTTACTTCTTACCAAATTTAATTATAAAGTCCTCATTTCCAGACCACTGAGCAGCAGCGAACAGCATAAAACCTGATCAGCCTGCGGGGAGATAAATCAGTGGTGCCTTTTGCAACCTTTATATAATGAATGAAAACTGCAAAACCCCAGGGACATTTAAATGGAGTTATATGGTCTCAAACTCTTAAAGCTAATCTTCTCCATTTACTTTACATACTAAATGTCCCTAACAAATACGCACACTGGTATATTGTGACAGCCCTACTAGTTTCATTGGAAACAATCTGTTACCTGAAAAATCAAATTATATGACAGTGAATCAATATGATACTGATATAATTACTGATAAGTTAAAAAAAGTTAATACTCAGGTGCCTCTTTTATGATTTCTAACTATCATTTTGCAAATTTTATGTATGAATCCACTACCTGCTATAGCACTCTGCCCATGGAATTGTTGGTATATATTAGTCCACCAGATGGCAATGCGTTAACATTTTAGCAGTGAATTTTAAAATCATTTACAGTGTGATCTTGACTGAGTGTCTTTAACAAAACAACATCTACATGACCTTACATATTTATAATCAAAATATGACACTATAGATCCATTATAAGGCACTCCAACATAAAACAAAAGCCAGTTATAAAATGGTTTGATGTTTGACTCCCAATTCTTCATTTTATGAATTGCTGGATTCATCATTGCTATAATTTGGTTCAGTATATTATCTATCTTGACACTCAAATACAGTGCTACAAGAGTTGTTGAAACAACACATATGCCCCCCTATGCTCCCACTACTCCCATCCAAAAATCGAAAGGTGTCATCTACTAGTCATGACCAATCACTCTATGAAGTTTGTGGAATGTGGGCCCAAGTGTTCTCCAGTTATTGATTGGAATTGATTTTCATATTCGAGGTCACTGTGTTTAAAAAATCTAATCACCACTGCATCACAGTACCATCTCATCACCACTGCATCACAGTACCATCTCATCACCACTGCATCACAGTACCATCTCATCACCACTGCATTACAGTACCATCTCATCACCACTGCATTACAAAACCATCTCATCACTACTGCATTACAGTACCATCTCATCACCACTGCATCACAGTACCATCTCATCACCACTGCATCACAGTACCATCTCATCACCACTGCATCACAGTACCATCTCATCACCACATCACAGTACCATCTCATCACCACATCACAGTACCATCTCATCACCACTGCATCACAATACCATCTCATCACCACTGCATCACAGTACCATCTCATCACCACATCACAGTACCATCTCATCACCACATCACAGTACCATCTCATCACCACTGCATCACAGTACCATCTCATCACCACTGTATCACAGTACCATCTCATCACCACTGCATTACAGTACCATCTCATCACCACTGCATTACAGTACCATCTCATCACCACTGCATCACAGTACCATCTCATCACCACTGCATTACAGTACCATCTCATCACCACTGTATTACAGTACCATCTCATCACCACATCACAGTACCATCTTATCACTGTATCACAATACCATCTCATCACCACTGCATTACAGTACCATCTCATCACCACTGCATTACAGTACCATCTCATCACCACTGCATCACAATACCATCTCATCACCACTGCATTACAATACCAACAATCATACCAACCACTGCATCAGGCCTACACATGTACATACCTTGGTTTCTTTGGCTGGTTCTTGCTAATAAAACAGAAGTCAACACAACCCTTGGTTATATATTGCAACCTTTATTATTTTATTACTATCCAGTATGTTCTATGTGAAACTAATACCCAGTACTTGTTCCTATGTTTTGTCTCTCAGATGTTTTCAGTAAAAAACAAAACAAAAACAATTTAAATTGTCTTTATTTCTTTGATTTATTCCCTAGATAAATGTTTTGATTTGTCACATAGCACTTATAATGATCTATGCAACACACAGATTTATTGTTTGGCTATGTTTCATAAAATAATTTTTAGTTAATCAGATATAAATCTTTTGAAAATTATTAACAAGAGGGCTATGTTGGCCCTATATCGCTCACCTGAGTACCACTGCTCCAAAGGAGCAATCTTGGTAGAGGGTTATCCATAAAACATCTGTGCCAGAATATTTTAACATCTGGCCAATAGTTTTGGAGCAGAAGTCTTTTTAAGTTTTCACTATATACATTTAAGGCAAATAAGCCCGCCCCTGCCGACCATGTTTTTTTACAGATCAGGAAAAAAATGTGCATTCTTGGTAGAGGGTAATACCCCAAGGAACATCTGTACTAAAATATTTTGAAATCTGGCTAGTATTTTTGAAGTAGATAATTTTTAAAGTTTTCATATTTTTTTTCTTTCTGTTGCCACGGCAACCAGAGTTCTACATGGATCAAGTTTATTTAAGCAACTTTTGTGAAAGCTCACCCAAAGATAATCCCTGCCAAATCTAATCAAATTCTGTCCAGCAGTTTCAGGAGATGTTGTTTAAAGTTTTCACTATATACATTTAAGGAAAATTAGCCCCACCCCTGGCAGCCATGTTTATTTACAGATTGAACAAATTTTTGCAATCTTGGTACAGGGTTATCCAAGGATCATCTGTACCAAAACATTTTGAAATCTAGCCAATAGTTTTGAAGAAGATGATTTTTTAAGTTTCCATATTTTTTTCTTTCTGTTGCCATGGCAACCAGAGTTCTGAATGGATCAGTTGTTTTAGCAATTTTGTGAAGGTTACCAGGACAGTTTTGTAATGTGCTCAGGTGGTTTCAGAGGAGATGTTGTTTAAAGCAAATTGTTGACAACGCACGACAGACTCAGGGTGATATCAAAAGCTCACCTTGAGAAAGTTGAGCTCAGGTGAGCTAAAAATTGGTATGATATACAATGTATCTTAAAAATTGAATTCTAGATAAGTTATACAAAATTATTTGTCTGGCTCACAGTAGGTATGCAGTAAATGATTAATATATCTTTGAAGAAATAAATGCTCTGGTTAGTATTTCATGCAACAGCTTAACTATCCTCAACTAAAAACTCAATTTTATATCACAATTCTGAAAATTATAAAAAATCAAAAAACATTTTCTGTAAGAGGATTTTAATGCACATTTCTTATCCTCTAGGTAAGTAAATAGTAGACTTAAAGATATACATATATTTGAAAAGAGGAATTAAAATCTTAAATTGGGTTTTCAATGAAAATGAAAATCCATTACTCTTAGAATACTTCCTACAGCTATCCCCATATTTCAAAAATCTTATTGAATTTGCCTCTTTTCTTATAAGCATGATTTATTTTGTAAATTAATTACAAAAGCCTGTGTTTAATTTTGTACATATTAGATATCAGTCTGGTTATCATTTTGGCTCAAGCTTAGATACACTGTACCAAGAAAAATCAAAAGACAGTCTAGCATACATGTCTTTCACCTGTATGTTTCAAAGTAATACACACATATAAACAAATGAAAGGATTAACCATATGATGATTCTTATCCCTTTACTTAACCCTTTCCCTCATATAGACTCATTTTGACGCACTCAGTAAGTACCACATAAAGCCTGATCTGCAGAAAACCAAAATTTAAAAATCCTCATTTCCAGACCCTGAGGGAGCGAACAGCATAAAACCTGATCAGCCTGCGAGTTACTCGCAGGCTGATCTGGTTTTATGCTGTTCGCATAGGTCTTTTCATGGTGTCCTCTATGAGGGAAAGGGTTAATATAAATTGGTATACAGAGCAGACCCAGATCAGACAGATCCTAAAGCTCGATCTGTTTGCTTATACAATTTTGTAGCCTAGATTCTACACAGTCTGCATGGCAAAGAAAGATCTACTGTTTCATAATGTTTTTGAAAGTTCAGTTAATTAATATTCATGAATTCATAAATTAGTACATAAATATTCATGAAGTATAGGGTTAAATTGACTGTAAGGTCAAATAACATTTGTATAATCATATTTCATGTTATGCTTCTGTTGCAGTAAATTCATTAAATGTAATAACAAAACATTAAATTTTGTATTTGTCATATAAATTTGGCTCATGGAGCAAAGAAGTGGCTCCAAATTTTAGTGCATGCCCTAAAAGGTTGTTTTATACAGCTGTTGGATGCAACCATTTTTTATTGTTGAAATGACTTTCAAGCCTCCATGCTAAGAGTACTGCATTTATAAGGCACATTTTCATTTACTGATAATATAATCAATAGCTGCTGTTTAACAACGGTTTGCTTGCCTATTTTCCCGCAGCATGATGTAATGTAATGAAACGGAATAAGTCAGACAGGAATATTTGATGATGCAGAATTCATAGAATTTGACCAAGTTCAGTACTATTTTCAGATTATGTGTGAATACAACTCATGAGCTACAATTACTTAAAAGTTAGCTAAAAGCAAACAAGTCATATGTGGTATTGCTACACATACCTCTTTCAGATCAACAACAATTTCTTCTTCTACAGGTTCTGGGTCTGGTGAGCTTGGTGGGTTGGGCGGGTTCACATCCTCTGGGGTCAGTCTGAGGGCAGACAGGGCACGGTCCTGCACGTCAGGCGTAAAATGGGCGACTGAGGTGGACTCATCAACCATTTCGCGATTGAGGTCAGCTTTTGTTGTTGTTTCAAGGTCGATGCCCGTCAACTCAAATACAAGGTCTGTGAGTCCATGTGTACCTAAAGAGGTGAGAAGTGGAAGATTGTTCAAAACCATTGGGACAAACATTAATGCAGCTGAGGTATAAAATGTCACCTGCACTATCTCTTGTCAAAGAGCTAGGTTTGTGGCGATGTGGTAGAGTGTCTGACTTGAATACAGAGGATCTCGAGTTCAATTCCACCCTGGGACTGAGGGTTTTCTGATAAAATGTTGATCCTGACTTTAAGCAATTTTGGTTCCTCAGAGTTCATAACACTATCTTAACATTTACCCTTTCCCTCATATAGACTCATTTTGACGCACTCAATAGGTACCACATAAAGCCTGATCTGCAGAAAACCACACTTAAACCTTACAAAATTTAATTATAAAATCCTCATTTCCAGACCACTGAGGAGCAGCGAACAGCATAAAACCTGATCAGCCTGCAAGTTACTCGCAGGCTGATCTGGTTTTATGTTGTTTGCATAGGTCTTTTCTTGGTGTCCTCTATGAGGGAAAGGGTTAAAATGACCTATACTGGCCACCAGCACAAAGATATCACTTTTTCCTTGACAATCATGTATCAATACCAAAGTTTAGCACCACACTCTTGATTTATTTCCTTTCATAAAAAAATATATTATTCATTTCAGAAATGAAATGACATCGATATATCATCACACAATAACAGTCATTTTGAACAATATCTTAACATTTGATACATGCTGAGAGGTAAAAAGAATTGTATAATCTTTTCATTGCAGTCACAAATTTGCTGACAAAGCATCATCCACGGGAAGTCTTCTTCATTTGAGACGTCAAAAATATATCAATCATCATAATTTGCGTATGATATAATTATCAGCGATATTCCTATATCATGTATCATTATAGCTAAGTAGGTCATATGGTGTAATATATATTGGTTACTAGATACCGGCTGCTATAGCAACCCTATTCTATTTCTCCACCACAAGTGGAATCTTTAGATATTGTTTAACTTGTTATTAAAAAATCCTGCATATAAATCAGCGGAATAAAGTCACCTTAATCAGATGATTTCATTCATGTTTATTTTAACATCACTTACGATTCAATATTTTGTTTTGTGACAATAATGTCAACGTCTGTTCAGAGACTTATAAACAGAGATTCAGACAGCTTTCCAAAATAACAGAATTAATCATGTGCCTCGAGAGTTAATGAAAGTGCGCCCACTTGTCACACGGTTACTGGATATTTTGATGGGGCATTGGGGAATCTTATAAAATTACTTTCCAAATACATTTTAGTAAATCTACTGATTTTAACTAAAGTGAGTTTAAAAGAAGGAAAGAAGAGGATGAATGCATGATTGAGTACTTTTTTAGTTTAATTATAGTTAAGAGAGAGAGAGGGGAAGAAAGAAAAAAAAAAGACAGGTAGATAACTGGTCTGTTATGACTAAATGCAGCACAAGAAAACGTGATGTACATGCAGGATTAATCCAAGATTTTTGGCGGTCATGGTCTACTTGTTCTTTTGATTGGTGTTCGTAACACAAATCTTCAAGGGCAAACATG